>SNQJ01S0087576.1:33521-47708 GCA_010110895.2 Picea sitchensis
ATTAGAGTGTCAACTACCACAAAAATTGATTCGTGTCTCCTTGTCGTCAGTGGCAATCCAACAATGAAATCCATCGAAATAACCTCCCATTTCGATTCCAGAATAGTGTGTGGATGTAGTAATCATGATGGATGTCTATGTTCATCCTTCACCTGCTGACATTCTAGACATCTGGCCACGTAGTTGACTATGTATGCCTTTATTCCTTTCCAGAATAATAAGTGTTTAAGGTATGCCCTCATCTTCATGACTCCCAGATGAGCCATGTACACTGCTCTATGAGCCTTGTTTAGGATCCAAATCCTCAACTCGTCCTTTGGTGCTACGTACATTTGATTTTTAAATCTCAATAATCCATCGTCGTCAAACGTAAATCCTTCAAATTTTGGTACCATCATTGTGTTTTGTCCGATAAAATCCTTGACCTCTTTGTACCAGTCATCGTCGCGTTGTAAATTTAGAATATTTTCACGTAGATTCGTCTAAAGAGGCACCACCGAAAATATGTGTGGTCTCTGACTCAATGCATCAGCCACTCTGTTCATTGTTCCCTTTATGTAAGTAATCTCAAAATCGTACTCGCTAAGCAATTCTGACCAATGTCTTTGTCGCGCGTTCAATTTGCTTTGTGTAAACATATCTTGTAGTCCACAGTGGTCCGTTTTTAGTTCGAATTTCCATCCAATAAGGTAGTTTCTCCAAACTCTCAAGGCATAAACAATGGCTAGAAAATCCAAATCACGTGTCACATAGTTCTCCTCATGCCTTCTCAACTTTCTTGAGATGTAAGCAATCGCTCGACCGTATTGCATCAAGACCCTGCCTAATCCTTCCTTGGATGCATAAGTGCATACCAAGAAGTCTGTGTCTATATCAGGGACCTTCAATATCAGTGTCATTGTCAACAGTTCCTTGAGCCTCTGAAATGCCTCCGCGCATTTCTCAGTCCAAACAAACTTCTTGTTCTTCTTTTGCAATTCCGTAATCGAATTTTCTATCTTTGAGAATCCCTCAACGAACCGTCGATAATATCCCGCTAATCCCATGAAGCTATGCACTTCCGGGACATTCGTCGGTGCAATCCATTCCATAATAGCCTCTACCTTTGCTTGATCCATGAATATACCTTCATCAGATATCACATGCCCTAAGTAGTGAATCTTCGATTGATAAAATGAGCATTTAGACAATTTTCCATACAATTTGTTCTCTCGTAGAAACTATAGTACCAAGCACAAGTTCTCGTCATGATCCTCCATCGTCCGAGAGTAAATCAAAATATCATCAATGAATACTTTGAAAAACTTGTCCAAGTATTCACGGAACACCTTGTTCATCAAACTCATAAATACCCCTGGGGCGTTCGTCAGTTCAAAAGGTAAAACAATAAACTCGTAATGTCCAAACCTCGTCTTAAAGGCGGTCTTAGGGATGCCATCCTCCTTGATCCATAACTGGTGATACCCTGATTGCAATTCGATCTTTAAAAACACCGGTGTGCCTTTCATCTGATCGAACAGATCATCAATCCTTGGCAATAGATATTGATTCTTGATCGTTTCCTTGTTCAATTGACTATAGTCATGCAGAGTCTCCATGATCCATACTTATTCCATATGAAGATAACAAGCGCACCCCATGGTGACACACTTGGACATATAAGTCCTAGGTCCAACAACTCCTTTAGTTGCATTCTCAACTCTTGTAACTCTGAGGTCGACATCCAATAAGGTGTTCTTGCTATCAGTTCAATCCCTGGTTTTAGGTCTATGGTAAATTCCAATTCCCTCTCTCGTGGCATCCCAGGTAACTCCTCAGGGAATATGTTCGCAAACTCTCTCACCACCGGAAGGTGTTATAGACCTTCTACTACTCCATTCTCATTTAGCGAAAGGATCACATAAATCTTACATCCCTTGTGCATTCTCTTCCGTAGCTGCAAGGAAGAGATGAAGCTCATAGAGACTCTCTAGTTCTAACCTACAATCACACATCTTTGTCCCTCGTCATCGACCAAGCTCAACCACTTCGTCTTATAGTTGAGTATCACCTCATGTGATTCCAACCAGTCCATACTGATCAAGATGTCATAATATCCTAAGATCATGATGTATAGGTTGGCCCTGGTGAAAAACTCTCCCAGGTTAAGACTACATCTCGTAACCTTCCCTCCAACCTTTTGTTTGGCTCACGAAGCCATTTCTACAAAGATAAACTCATCATGTTCGACTTCCTTTACCTTAATTCTTTTTAGCGTTGCTCCATAAATGAAACTCTTTGTAGCACCTATATATATCAAAATACTAAGGGTCTAGTCAGCGACGGTACCTAACGTCTCGAGCACAATCGACTAGTGCTCTGCCTGGCGGTTATTCACCGTTGCATGAATATGATGGGCCTTGCCCAAATATCCCATGGTAGTGGGTCCGAATGATCTAGATTCCCTAGTCCTCTCCACTGGGCAATAGCGCTAATAATGTGGCTCCCCACATGTCCAATACCCTTTTTTCGGTCTAGTACTCCTGGTACCTGAAGTAGAAGCTGACGACCCACCGGCTTGAAATCTTGGTTTGTTCTGCTGAACATGCCTAAACTGTTGTTCTTGTGGTAGACATTGCTACTGGTGTTGTGGTCCTCGGTAATGAGTCCATTGTTGTGGTGTCGATTGTTGATGTGTAGTGAAAGTGGATCCTCTCTGGAATCCATGGTATCCTAGTGACTGTCTAGCTGGCATCTGATGTTGCTGCGCACTCGATGACACCTACCCTGCTGGTCTCCCTAGAGTCCTATTCTGACACCCATTCATAAGATACTCCTTTTCTATGAGGGCGTTCTAAATAACATCATGCAAGGTCTAAGGCATCAGAATCCTAACCTTTGCACGAATGCTGACATTAAGACCAAACAAGAACCTGTTAACCTTAAGTTTCTCGATATTTAGGTGTGCAACATACTGAAGTAACTCCATAAAATGGGACTCATACTCAGGCATCGTATGGTTGCCCTGTCTCAAGGCATTAAACTCATTGAGCTGATGCTCAATGAATTCGTATGATAGGTACCTCTCTCAGAACCGTTCCTTGAACAATTCCCATGACATTTCTTCGATGGCCATGTTCAATTGTGGCATGAGCATCTTCCACCATAGAAGAGCATTGCCCTTCAGTTGAAATACTTCCATGCATACCTTCATGTTGGAGGTATAGTCACGAAGTGAAAAGAACATCACCATATTCTCCAACCATGTCTCGGCAACTGCGCCATCCGGGGCACCAAAGAACACGAGAAATTTAACCTTCTCGAGTTCGCGGTGAATGCTACCAGTACCGACCGAAGCGCGCAGTGGAACCTCAGGGGGTGTCGGCACCCTGGCCTCATCTCTATCCAAATGGTTGATCAGTGCCTCTGACATCTGGTGAAAGGACCTCATCAACCCAACCACATCACCCACAACTATATGTTCCTACCCGACAACCTATTCGTCTCCCTGGGGGTTAGACCCCTCATGCGTGAATACTACTAGGGGCATCTTGCTTCCTCCCCTAGCACCCTGTCATCTGCCTCCATGACATCCTCTAACCATGATTACCTGCATGAATACAAATCAATTTAATTAGAAATATTATAATAAAAAATTAATCAACGAAATTCATAGTGATCCCAAATCACAGGTCGAACCGGCTCTGATACCATATGTAACGACCCCATCGTTGCGACTACAAGTGACGCAAGAAAGTGCAAATATTTTCTTTTAAAGCAGGAAGGAAAAAACCATAATAGTTAAACAACACAACTTGACAATGAGCACAATGAATGCAAATCAGGCAGTAGACAACAACGACTCAACACACTAGTACATTCTGCAACTGAACGAAACATGTGATAATAAACTATAGTTAGAAACAATTTCCCACCCGACACAATAAAATGAAATCCCACAAGCTAAAGGACAAATAAACAACCCAACACAGTGGCTTCAATGACCAGGGACTAGAAACCTCTACGTCGCACAAACCCAACACCTTAAGGCATTACAAAACCAACTACCAACATCCATTACAATGAACAATGCCCACATCGGGAAGCACAGACTCCGACTAGGTTAGCCCTCACATCTATCCATTAGGGTGTGCAATGATCCCCTCATCAGGAATCATGCCATCACAAGGCAATAGGCATGACAGTAACCATGGTGAAACACAACATTTCTAGGCCCTTAACCCATGCTAGATCCCTCGCGCTAGGAGACCAAATTAACTGTCAACACATGAGGACTAAACCCAAGCACCCAACCAACAATCGACAAGAAAACAAGACGCAAGGGAATCTAATGACTATAACATTCATACAACACATTAGCCTCCTTGTGCAACAATTTCTAATGCAACCATACATCAATCTGTACACATTTAAAAATAATTATTATTAAAACATATAGTTCATTGCAACCATTTTCCAAATCCCAATATCAGATAAGTATATATTGCTATCCTTTAAAACTAAATTCACTAGCTTGTAAAAATGAAACCATATGAATTCATTGTCTTATATCACTAATTAAAACTGAAACTATATCACTATCTTATGAAATTGCTATCTTATGAATTTGCTAATTGCAACTGAAACAACAAATTATTCACATAACAATATAGCGAATACATTTTTAATTATTGTGACTTATCGATCCAATCTATTGTTGTGATTGGGGTAAATGCTGTGAATAATTTGTGAATATTGCGATTTGTCAATAAATTATATCGTTGTGATATATTACAAAAATTGTTGTCTAAATAATACCAAAATCGTTGTTTAAACTTTACCAAAATTGTTGTCTACAATTTCCCACATTGTTTAATAGTAGTCTAATAATACATGAAATGTTGAGTTAATAGGATATCACTGATTATTAAAACATGATAGTGTTGTCTAATAAATGAAGGAGTTAGTCATATATATATATCGCTGGCATAGAGCATTGTAAATTTTGTTGTGTATATCATTGTCAACAATAATTAAACGTTGTCTACTGTATATTCGTCATCTTATAACATAAGGTTATTTATTACACAAACTTAATGATATTAATTACACAAATAGAATTGTTGTCTTATAGCATAATGCTTATTTATTACACAACATAATGCATATTATAATCGTTGTCATCTAGATATTTGTTAAATCGTTATCATATGAAAAACACAGTCAATATGGTTAACTTGCAGTCAATATATATATATAGAAATGTAGTGAAATATTAAATTGTTGTCATTGATATCATAATTTTGCTGTCATTTAAATGTTAAAAATGCAAGTATACAATAATGGAATTCGCTGGCAATCGGTTCATTAAAAACGCAGGTATACAAAAATGGAATTAAATTGTGGTCTATTAAATATGGGAAATTTCGCAGTCAATAGAAATTTAATTCACAAAGTAACTAAATGGTATTGCTAACTTTTAAAAAAGGAGAAATTGTTGTCTTCCCAACGCAGAGGATATGGTTTTCAATAGAAATTAAGGGAATCGCTCAGTTAAATTCAAGGAAGGATGTTGAGTATATCCAAAACTAAAACGCAAAGATGAGTCTATTTAAGCAGAGGTGAATTAAATTCGTAGGTTCTTCTGAGCGGTTAAAGTGCAGATACAACTTGATGGCAGAGGTAATTGAACGTAGATAAAAGGAACGCATAGACACTTATTAAAATGCAGATCCTTCTGAAGTTTATTCAATCCAAACACGGAGTTGATTATTCAAGGATATGAAAAGGTAAGATTGTAATATTTCTTAGAAAAACATAGAGACCATGAAAACACAGATATTATTAAAACACAGTGATAAAAAAAATGTCGAGATCATTAAAATGCAGAGGTGATATATAATGCAGAGACCATTGCAAAATCAGATATCATAAAAAAAACACAGAGATCATAAAAAAAATCGCAGAGGTGATTTAAAACGCAGAGACCAGGTTCAAGGTGATTTAGATGAACAACACCACTACCTAGAAGATCTAAGTGCAATAGGTATCCGAAACAATAACTGGAATGACAGTTCTTTTATGCAATAACCACTTTAAAATAAAGGGGCAACAAAGAATCGACTAGGTTTCTAAATTATAAGGCCTCCACGAGTCCAGAGAAGTAACGACACTGGAATTAGATGGAAGCAAAACAAAGATTTATCAATATAGATTTAGGAAACCCTTACATGTTTCAAACAAGTTATGAGATGATATAATTTTTCATTTAAGCCAAAGGCGTATACAAGAAATGCCAAAAACTAAGTTGATCCCTTGACAAAAAAAAGGGAGAAAGGAAATACATTCAAGGAGGTAGAGATACTCATTCATAAGGAAGGCGTGAGGACAAATCATTCAGCCATGAATCAATCAAACGCAGATATAAGTAAGGGATAAACAGTTGGAAAATTTTTATCCTTCACTCATCATCCATGCACAGAAAAGAAACACATTTGAATCTATAGGTCTTTAAACACCAAAGTGACGACCGTCGATTTGGCTCCTGGCCAACTTCTCAGGCACAGACTAATGACTAAAGGGATAAGGGAAAAACACAATTTTTTTCATAATAATCAATAAAAAAAACATTGAAAAGTCATAGCAATCAGGGTTGGGTTCTCCAAGGGAATCAGTTCAAAATGCAGCAAGCATAAGGTTGGGATGACTTTAAGTTCATTGATTATAAAATGATGAGTAAAACATAATATTTACAAAAAATAAGTGCAGTAATGAAAGCGCGGGAACAATATTAAGTTATCATTCAAAAATATACGCATGTGTACCATAGTCAAATGCGAAAACTCCAAGTCATTGTCCTGCGCGCGCTCCATCTAGCTCCCGCTTGCTGACCGGTGTGACGTCACCGGTACCTCCCAGCCAACGCTAGGGGAACTCTTCTTCCCCCTGATCCCCCTGAGCTGCAAAGGATCCACACACACAATACAAGAGAAATGCTAGCACCCAACTCTCCTCGCAAGGTCGAGCTACCACTCGTTACCCGAGATGGGTATCCCAACTCCCACAAGAAAACCTCAGTCAAGACAAAAATTCAGCAGCGTAACGTTACACATAAAGATGAGATCTATACTCCTCCTCCTCCATCCTTTTTATAGAGTTTTCAAGTAATTAGTTTCCCAAATTCTCATTAAATTCCCTTTTCATTTAATTAATTAGGAAAAACCTCCCTCGTACACATGTCACCCATCCCCTAGTTGCACCAAAAAATCAATTTTATTAATTAATTAATTATTCCTAATTCCCTCACCCACCTAAAAGAATTCCTAAAAATGCTCCTAGGTGTCCCA
Organism: Picea sitchensis; assembly: GCA_010110895.2. Lineage (NCBI taxonomy): Eukaryota > Viridiplantae > Streptophyta > Pinopsida > Pinales > Pinaceae > Picea > Picea sitchensis. The sequence continues at coordinate 40,847 of SNQJ01S0087576.1, forward strand.
AAATTCCTGTACTCTTCTTAAATGACTTACGCCTTACTAAATTCCTAGTTGAGTTCAAAAATAGCAAGTTCCCAATGCAAGATTCCTTACTAAGTTAGACATTCAGCTTTTTCTTTATGTTTCCCCTTTTCTTTATTTTCCTATTTCTTTTAAGTTTCCCTCTTTTCCCTTTTTAACTAAAAATCAATTTAGCAAGTGTAGAAAAACAACCATTTACCCCTTTTTCTTTTTAACTAAAAATTAAATTAGCATATGTAGATAAAACAATCATTTCCCTTTTTAAAATTTTAATCCCCCATTATAATTTGATTTTAAAATTTAATTTGAATTTCTTACCCCCCTTCTTGTTAAATGTTTATTTATTATTTTATTTTTTTACCACAAGTTCTACTTAGACCTAGGTTTTTAATTTCTCTAGGCTGGGCGACATTTTTATTAGGGAAAATTGTTTTTAAATCTTACTTATCACATCATTCCTTTTAAGGTCGTCTAGGTTTAATCACTCACCAATTAAAAACGCGATGTTCCCTTCAGGACACACTAGGTGCTCCAAGGGTTTCACTCGCCTCTTTCCGTTTTCCTTGTACGACGTGCCCTTTAGGACGCACTACGTGCTCCAAGGGTGTCACTCACCTCTTTATGTTTTTCTTGCGTGACATGCCCTTCAGGAAGCACTATGGGCTCCAAGGGTGCCACTTGCCTCTTGACTGACTTGGTAGACATCAAACACCCCTGGATTCAATACTCTTCTAGGTGATCCTATGGGAGACTAAAGGGCTATAAGGAATAAGGCCCCTGCCTTATTGTGTTCCCCTTAGAATCATCGTGAGCGACTATCACAGTCTACCCTCATGGCATCGTGGGTCTTCTCGAACTAGGTAATCGTTAACCTATAGTTTGAGCCACGGCGGGAGTGTTGGTAGGCTATGGAAGGGATGCTCCCGCACCTCTCCCTCAAAGTATCTGGTTGTTGTGCGTGACCCCTCTACTCCACATGTGAGTCTGGTCAGAAATCTATCATCATCCTGCATCATCAACGAATCATGTCAGCAAAATAATCAATCATCATAACATCTAATCATATGTACATATGTCACATCAACAATATTCAACCCAATAATCCACTCCCTAGCTCGATCCAGATTCCAATGGGTTTCATCGATGCCTCTGCATCCTCGAGGTCCAAAGTCCTGCACACTCAGGAGAACCCAGTCAATAGCACCTGTCTATGTCAATACAAAAAAATAACATATCACCATATCCATAATGCCTCATAATCATAATCAAACGGCCAATAGTATAATAATCTGGATCACTTGCAAGTAAGTGTCCTGAAAGAATAAGTTCGTTCAGTGCGCGCAAGAGCGGGATGTTACACACATCCCCTCCCATGTTTTGCAAGTTATAAATTCCAAGGCCAAGTTTTTTATCCCCTTGAAATGGAAAAATCCACTAGTGTTGAACCTTATGTTCTTTCCTTTAGGCTCATTCAATTTATCCCACTTTAAGACAAGGTCCCCTACCTCAAATATTTTGCATAGTATTTAATTCTTATCAAACCACATTTTCACCATTTGTTGATGAACAACACAATTTTTCTTGGATTTATCCCTTTCTTCTTCTAGGTTTATTAAGAGATTGATTCATCTTTGTATAGATAGTAAATTCTACTCCTGAGTATCTTGGGTAAGTTGGAGGGAGGGTAAGAAAGTATTAGGAGGTAATATGGCTTCCTTTTTGTATATTATAAAGTAGGGAGAGTTTCCTAGAGTAGATTTGGGTGTAACCCTATCATCCTAGAGGGCATTCGACAGTGCATTGTGTTAATTCCTTTGATGATCAACTACAATTTTCTTTAGAATATTTATTAGGTTATTATTAGTGGACTCATCTACACCTTTTCCCTGAGGGTAGTCATAGGAAAAATACCTTAAAATTATTCATTTTTCTAAAGCAAACTCAATGAACTTCAACGAAAACAAATTCTAGAATAATAAAAAACGAGAATAGAAGGAACCCCAAACTTGGTAATCAATTTTTGTTCAATGAATTTTATGATAACCTATTTCATTTACTTTGACTAGTGTAACTACTTTTTTCCATCTTGTAAAATAGTCTTTAGTTGTTAAGATGTACTTGTGTTTTGAAGAGTCTAGGTTTATCTCCCCTATAATGTCTAGACCCCATTGTTGAAATGGTTCATCAATTGTCACTGGTTGCAATGGGATAATAGGATTCTTATCTCATCCAACACTATTTTAGTAAACTTTGCACCTTTGAGCATATGAATGAGCATCTTTTAAAAATGTTAGCCAATAATAACCATCTCTCAAGATCTTATGATTTATTATATCACCAAAATAATGTCCTCAAGTTGGTCCACCATGTAATTCCTTGAGAACATGGTCATCATATTTTTTCCAGGCATCTCAATAATACCCCATTGTATTTTTTCCTAAATAAAACACCATTTACAATACAAGACTGGGCATATTCTTGTCTTAGTTATCTCCTTTTCTTCTTAACCACTACAAAGGACCTCTTCAATGATCCTTAGCTTCTTAGTGGAATATACATGTACCATTAGTAGGTTTTTAATAACTATGTATGGATTTCAGTCCCTTCATCGTTGTTGATGATAAAAACCCAAGTCGTAAGCCCTAAAGAAATATTCTAGGGCTTGAGGGCCATGAATGAGGCCTCAAACCACTACATAAGACCTATATAGAGGATATTAAACCTTTTAGTGGGGATATGGGTTAATTATAAGGTTTTGAGCACCATATATAGGTGACCATTGACATGGTAGAGGGAGGAAACTAAAGTCCTGGGCCCTAAAGGAAGATTCTATGGATTGAGGGCCATGAACAATGGAAAAAACCACTACACAAGACCTCTATATAATATATTTGGTCTATGAGTGAGAATATGGGTACTTGGAGGAGGCTATGAGAACCAAGGTTGGGTCACAATTCCTTGACCGTGGTTGGGGAGGAAAGCCAAGCCTTAGTCCCTATATGAGACTTTTCAATCTCAACACCTAGGAACAAGGCCTTGAACCACCACACAAGATAATCCATTGGATATCATATGTATCTTTACTAAAGATGTGTCTTGATGCCAAAATCCATGTGATCAAAGAATCAAAATAATCCTCTTAGGAATTATATCCCTTGCACAAGAGACTAGACCATTTGATAAGAACTATAGAAGGAATATTTGGCCTAAAATAGGTTTGTTGACCTAATTTTATGCTTTAGGATTAAAAAAAATAGTTTCTTTTTTTTTAAACCATGATCTAGAGCTAGACACTAAAGACTCACATGATAAGCGCCCACAATCCATATGTGATGTCAAAATGTGTAAAAATATTATTTCATGGTCTAATATAATATTTATGAAATATATCAAATACAAAGAAACACACACACACAATTTTAATTTAAACACAAAAGCTTTATTAAAATCTATTTGTTTATAATATTAATAAAAAAAAGCATAATATAAAAATTTAAATATAAAGCAATGAAATATAATGTTTTGATAATGTTATTTAAATTACATACTATAAGAAATTACATATTTATGAAACCATATAATTAAAGTTATTCAAACATGTTAAGGTCCATATGTAACGTACCCAGCCTCCAGCTGAGGGACATTACATACATAATACACATTAAATATTAAGATTTCCTACTTAATTAATTTCATGTAGATTACGAGCTACAAATCACACACAGATCTAACCATTTGAATTATACCACGGTTTAATGGATCTAATAGCATATATTAACACATGAATGTGATTGTTAAAGAAAACATCAAACACATAACATTCATATAAACCATTTGCACAACAGAATAAACATAATAATAGAACAAAAATACTTATTTGTTAATAATTAACCAAATGGATGCATGTGAAGGATGAACCTACCAGACATAGGCGTTGTTGTTCCTCTCAACAATAGTCCACCCCCAAGATGAGGCTATGAGTCCACAAGGAGATTTGTCCATCTAATTTCTCACTCTCCACACACAGCAGCCCCAAAACCTAGTTTCCAAATATGTTTCCCACAACCTACACAACCCAAGGAATGGGATCCCCCTTCACATAAAAAATCCCTTAGGCCTTCCCACTTCTCTCTAGGTATTCAGTGCATCTGGTTGAACAAAAATACTCCAAGAGTGCTCACAAGGGTCTTGATCCATTTCTCTAGTAGAAAAACTCTCTACATTCCCACAACTTGATTTACAGGTACACATGACTCTCTCTCAGCATAAAACACAGCCAAAAAATGGCTACCTTAAAGTACCACATGGTTGGTTCTCTTTCTAGCACTCAGATCCTCTCTTCATATCCAAAAAATGCATGTAAAATCCCCCCCGCCCCCCCTCTCCATACGAATTTCCCTTCTTCTCCCTTGCTTGCTTGACTCTCACTTTTCCCAAAGATGATTGTCCTTCATCCCATGCTTCCCAATAAATATGGGATGTGACTTATCACACCCACCCTCTTACATGAATTCAATTATTATCTTTGGGAACACTCAATAACAAATAGAATGTTATACACATTGATAATATAATTTCATGAATGTGGGTTGGATTAATACCCATGAATAATTCCCCCTTGGACGCCTCTCTCTTATGCAATCATATCCCCCATCTCTCTTCATCACTTTCGTATCGGAACCAATTATTATAACCTAAGTTTTTAATTATTTCAATGCACATAATATATTATTCGACACCCCGACCATATTAAAATCAATGYGGGCTATTCTCCTCAACACATTGGCTCACTAGCTTGATTCACAGTTATACAATTACATTATCATTTATGGGGATTAAAACTAAGGATGTTACATTCCCCTCCCCTTGTTTTTGCAATGTCCTTAGTGAAAAAAACCCTATAGGTGTATATTCATTTGACAATTCCAACTCACTGGCCATTAATCAACACATAGGCTCTCAGGCCCAAAATCACACAAGTATTCCATCCTAAACAAAATTACAAAGGAATTTTGGCCCAAAATCATAGATACATAGCGATCCAGGAGGATATTTAAAACCAATCAAAATTGATGGTATTGAATTCTGATGTAAATGTACTCATGTTGAATATCTCAATCAGAGATTTCCAATGCAACTTGAACGGTCTCAAACAAACATTGTATGAGAAAGTTATGGTGTTCTAAAGTTTTGGACAAACAAGAAAAAAGGATGACAGGGTTAACACGTGGCATCATCGGGGACTTCTGTGTGGTAGTATGGATAGGAAACATGTCAGTATGGACAAGACATGTGGTAGTATGAACATGCCAAGTGGAAATACATATGCTAACATGGCATGTTGACTGGACTGTATGGATGGTGACTAGGTTGTATAGATGTTGACATGGTAGGTTGATGTGGCAGAGATGATGTGGAAATTTCACTGACATGGAGTTGTTGTGGTTGAAGACATGGAATGCTAATTGTACAGGTTATAGGTCCACCACATGAACCAATTAGAGGCAGCAACATGGAATACTTTATTTTCCCAAAAGGGATTATCAACTCTGGAAGTATTGGGTGGGTGGATGGAACCCTCAACCTCTTCGACATTAATTCGACGAATTTCCAATACACCACCACTGAACCGTTGGAACCAACCAATGGTTAAATCCTTTTTTTTTTTTTTATGTATTTCCCAAAAGTGGATGGTCTATGGGTTTGACCTCGCAAGCTCCACCCAACCAATACAACATTTGGGGTTGGAAGAATTGTGCACAGTGGAGTAATGAAAGCCATTTTTTTTGTCTATGCAGAATTGAAGAATGAGGATATTGTAGCCATTTTTCATGCATACCAAGTGCAGGAAGAGCCTAAGATTAGTGAAACAATATTTTCTAGAGATGGCAAAGACATTTTATTACAGGTTGGAGATCCATTGTAATGTAATAAATAATTTGAAGTGATTCTCATTATATTAATGGAGCGGTTGCATAGTTGAAGCAGACTCGGATATGTAACCCAAATTGGGTGAACTTCGTTATCAACTTGTATTTTTTTCTTTATGTTGTTCATTTCTTCAATTTATCCTTTCAATTGTTCATTAAGATTTAAAATAATCTAAGACAATTTACACTTAAAATTATTTGCAAATTAGTTAGTGGATTTTCAGATCAAGTTTGGTATCAAAGCTGGTTTGATGGGATTTGCAGTTTGAAGAGCAGGTTGCAAAAGGAAAATCATGGGAAAATATTTGAAGCGAGAAAGTCTTCAGGAACTTGAAGAGATTAACCACCAAATGTAGGAAGAGAATCATGAATTGAGAATATTATTGTGAGTCTATGAGGATGAGAATCAAAAGTTGCAATTTGAATTGCAAGCCAAGGATGAACTTTTAGGAAAGCTTCAGAAAGCCGAAAGAGTGGAGGACGAAGAAGATGCTACCATGCTAAGAAGAACATCTTCTACCATATATTCACAATCTGTCACTGAGTTATGCAGTGTAATTGAGTCATCATTTTCTCTTTCTTCCCATAAAAATGTAGATGCCTCTTTGGGTGAATTTGAGAAGCATACTCATGGTATTGGTTTTAAGCTACTAAGAAAGATGGGTTATGATGGAAAGGGTATTGGAATTAATGGCCAAGGAATGGCTAATCTCATAGAGGTTTCTGAAATACCTCGTTATGCATGTTTTGGATATGGAAAAGGAGAAATTGAAGAATTTCCAAGGTCATTGAAGCAAGAAATGCTTCAAGAGAAGACTCTAATCCATTATAGAAATACCTTATACAAAGAAAAGGCACATCACTTCATGAGAGTGAAAAATAATTCAAGGCATCTTGAATGAGAGGTGAACATC
>SNQJ01S0087577.1:10809-40537 GCA_010110895.2 Picea sitchensis
CTTCTCTACTATCACTCACTCTGTATATCTCCAGAGTTCTTCCTCCTTCCCTCGCATCTTCCCCTCTGCGCTTCTCCCTCACGCCTTTCCCTCTGGCGAGGTTGCATGTGGCGCGATTTCCCTCGCGGTGGTCAGGCCCGAGTCTCCTACGGATGGGTGGTTCACTTCCCCCATCCCTCATTAATTCTTGAGGAGCCATCTGCCTACTAACCTGGGAGTAATTTATTTCGAGCCAGGGAGCCGCTCTTGGTTCTCCATGCCAGTGAAGTCCAGATATGGTATTGGTTTCGATGGAAGTTAATGCCACCTTTCCAGGTGCCTTCCACCACCTTTCTTCAGCCATCGTGGTCTCTTTTTCAGCATTTCCCTCTTAACAATCCTGCAATATATATTCATAATATTATTCACATTCATTGACCTTTTTCACAAGGTCCATTTACATCACACATTCACATTTTTGAGTTTTCCACAGTTCTTGGCCAGTATAGTTATTTTTACAAACTGGGGGAAACAAGGTGTTACATAAGTTCTTTGAGATGATTAGATGGATCTGTTTATGCTCAGTGCTATTCATGTGTAGGATCTTAGATCTAATATATATGAATATGCTTAGTGCTTGATCTATGAGATCTGATCTGTCCTTTATTCTAAGTGCTTTAATACTATGGTACTCTATAATTAGATTTTCATCTGTGAAGTATATACCGGTTTGATATTCATGAACTGTAATTGCTAAGTTCTTTGATAAGTGTTATAATCACATTTATGTGTCCCAGCTAAGGTTGCAGACACCTGAGTCTTACAACCACCCCTGCCTCTACCTCGAGTGATACTTCATCTGCTTCGCAGGTGTTGCTGAAAGGGCCGATAGCTAGGGCTTTGTTGGTGCGCTCTTGAGCATTGAACCATGGGTCTGCCCCTATTCCAACAAATGGTTTCGTTGTCAGGATGTGAAACTGTGATTGCTGGGAACTGAGGAAAATAAAACAAAAGGCTCTGTTTGAAGAATTATTGCTATAGTGCGAAGCTCCCTATTTGATTTACAAAGCTCTGTGTTAAGAACTAAGAAAGAAGCTTTGTGCAAAAAAAGACCCTAAGACTATGAAAGATCCATGCATAGATCTGTTGGCCTAGCGCGCAAAAATCTACTTGACCTGTGAAGATTTGTGCCAAGAAAAGTGGTCAGTTGTTAAAAAAAGAGGTAAGATCTGAAAGCTTTGTGCTTAATAAAGGTAAGAATAGTGAAAATTTTGTTTAGATCTGAAATATTTGTGCTTTGTAAAGGTAATATAAGTGGAAATGTTTTGTTTTGAAAGTATAAATCTACGTATGTTTGATAGATTCTATCCTAACTTGAAAACTAGGGTACTAACAGATAAAAGAAGGTTTGATATGAATAGATCTAATAAGAATGGTGAAAGATATGTTATACCTATGCATAGAAAGAATGTTTGGACTAACAAATGGATGCAAGATCCTAGAAAGAATTTGTTGTAGGTTAGCTCCTATAATCCTAGTGCACAGTATGGAAAAGGCTGGGGATCATTTAAAATAAAGAGAATATTGACCCTCTGTTACAGTCGTAGAAGACTATGACATCTTGTTAAGGAATGCCTTGAGAGAAGACCTAGTTGTCTTTGTTGCAAAGCTATGGACCATGAAGTATTGGATTTCCCTAGAATGATTGCTAGGCTTGAAAAAATGAATATGGGACAGGAAGACCATGAAAAAGGTCAAGAAACTGAGATCATGACAGAACCCCAAAAATAATCAGAGAAAGTACTAACATGCATGAAAGAAACCCTAAATGGACATAAAGATGATAGCTTATCAGAGATCTTCTTAGAAAAAGAGAAAATAGAAGTAAGAATCGAAGACTTCGACATTGACTACATTCTGGATGAGGAGACACGGGTGAATATCATGATAGAAAGAAATTGGGAAGGTATATGAAGACCTTCTATGATTCCTTTACTAGGAGGGATAGGTCTATTCAGAGGAAAATCGGTAAACCTATGTGGAAGGCTCGCCCCGATACCTATGAATTCCAATGGAACTTCGACATAATAAGAATTTGAGATTATTAAATTTATTGAGGACAACGCCTCGTTTACCATGTTACTGGGAAAACATTGAATTGATAAATATCAAGCCAGACGAAAGGAAGAAGAGGAATTTTTGGAACAAAATAAACAAGAGTTAAAAGATTTCATGACCAAAAAGATTGCACAGCTGATTGAAGAACAAGAGAGCAGATTGAATATATTTAACACTAAGGGCCTGGATGTCGAAGCTCCAAGAGCATTAGAGGACTCACAGAAGATCGAAGTACCTATTCCAATTAAATAAGAAGTGTTACCTTTGAAAGAATCTCAACAGCGCAAAGTGACTATGTCCAAAGAAGGTAAGAATCAGAATGGAAAAAGACATATCGAGATGAATCTCACTGAAAAGAAGGCTAGGAAGCTAAGTAAGAAGAGGGATAAGACTGAGCAATTACAGAAAGTTCCAAAGGAAACTTCACAGATAGAAAATATGATGAATCTGAGCATTGCTGGGATATTAGAACAACAACATATGGCACTTCGTCGTGGTGAAGAAATATAGCCATTGGAGGATTTTATAACCATTCGAGTGATGCTCGAATGAGTAGAAAGGTGTTTATGGCTTGCCACCAGATAGTTAGACCATGCCACAATGGAAGGAATAGAGTTAATAAAGGATTCATGCAGGTTCCCCTCCGAAACCTTCCTCCCGGAAGAAAGTGAAAGCAAGCAAAACCAAGTTCCAGACTACTCTTACCACAGATGATTTAAAATTCATCATAGCAGCCCTAAACAATGCTTCATTGGAAATAACAGATAAGAAAGAAGAAAAAAAAGAGGAGGTGTACACTCGAATTAAATTTGAACTCCAAGGAGTGCAACAGGTACTACAGTGCAACTGCACAGTCTCCATTGTGCCACGGTTAGAAGGAACACCAGAAGTGGGAGATGAGCCATCTCAACTCCACTGGATCATTGATACAGTCGAAGCTCACCTTCGACGAGCACAAGAGGAAACAACACAAGCCACCCAGGCTTTGGCACAAGCACAAAGACACCTTCTAGAACAACGTAGTGCTGCAGAAAGAGAGAAGCCTACTCTCCAAAATAAGTGAGATGACAAAATATCACAGCTACAACAAAGAAAGGAACAATTGCTTGTAGAGCAACACGAAGTTAAGGAAATGGTCAACAGAGCACTCTGCTCTGTGACAACTGTAGAGATAAAAGACGAAGAAAGAGTCCCACAGTAGGTGGTGCAACTCGAAGAAGTAATCCAACAACTCCAGCAGAGCATTGCAGACTTAGAGCTCCGCGCAATACTCGAGACTCCACAAGAGATAAGGGACCAAAGAGAAGTAACTTCCCACAGCATAGTTCACAGATTAAAATCTCTTGCCCTGGAGTGAAAGTAGCTAAGTAACCGCAGCGCCCAAACATATGAGAACCTCACTGAGAACCCAGAATTATAAACATTGGATTTCCAGCTCTAGAAAGCGAAGTAGCACGCAGATACACTATAGGCGTAGCTGAAGGCCCTGTCACTCGTGGAAAGAATGAAGTGGTTGCAAGAGAAATGCATTTCCCAACATCAGATCCATACGAACCAGAGAAAACTGATGGAAATAACTCAATGACTCCAACCGGTGCAAGATAAGGCATGTCAGCTATTCACAGAGGTCAAGATCCAAGGAACAAAGCTGGAACAGGTCGTGAATGCAACAAAACAATGCCTAGAAGGGTCTGTGAATGACGTAGTGATCCAAGAGTTCGTCGAGAAAGAGGTCATAGTACAACAACAGGTTGAAGCAGCTCAAGCCAAGATCGAGGCATTCGAGGTAGAACTCGTCAGACCAGAGTGACTCGGGACAAGTCACAGGTTAGTATTGGGGGACTGTTGGTCCTCGACCAAGTTTTATGGATACTTGGTCAAGATTGGCCTATTTTGGGACTTCGACAACCCGTCGAAGATGGAGCGCAAGGAAAAGCAGATATTGTGGAATCTAGACCCCCTTTTGGGTCCTTTTTGGGTTGTTGAGATTATGTAATGGGATTGGGATCTCGACCCATGGGTTCACCCATGTATAGGCCTATTTTTTAAAGTATACATAGAAGATAAGCGATGTAAGAAGGAGTCAGTCGGTGATATAATATATGTTATTGTAGCCAAGGGCTTAGTACTATTTAGATGCTAAGTGAAATTGTGGTTAGTGAGTGCTTTTTGCATGACTGTAAGAAGCTTGTAGAGCTAAGTGCAAGTGGTTGTAACAGATATTGGAAGGCTTTGTGATGTAATGCAAGGAAGAAGGATCTAGCGAGTTGCGCAGATCTTCTGTCCTATGCAAAGAGGGATTTTGGTGTCTCCTTTCTTGTAACCTATTGGCAAAGATAATAAAGAAGAAGAGTTGGTGGACGTAGCCCTAGGGTGCGGGTGAACCACATAAACACTATTGGTCTTTCTTTGTGCTTTGTCTTAATGTGTTTATATCTTCTTTGGCTAAGTGCTTTGAGATGATTAGATGGATCTGTTTAGATGACGTGTAGGATGTTAGATATGATATATATGAATATGCTTAGTGCTTGATCTATGAGATCTGATCTGTCCTTTATGCTAAGTGATTGAATACTGCGATGCTCCGTAATTAGGGTTTCGTCTGCGAAGTATATACTGGTTTGATATTCATGAACTGTAATTGCTAAGTTCTTTGATAAGTGTTATAATCACAGATCTGTGTCCCAACTAAGGTTGTAGACACCTAAGTCTTGCATCCACCCCTGCCTCTACCTCGGGTGAGACTTCATCTGCTTCACAGGTGTTTCCGAAAGGGCTGGTAGTTACAACTTTGTTGGTGTGCTCTTGAGCGTTGAACCCTGGGTCTTCCCTTGTGCCAACAAATGGTTCTATTGCTGGGACCTAAAACTGTGGTTGTTGGGAACTGAGGAAAAGAAAAGAAAAGGCTCTGTGCGAAGAATTGTTGCTATAGTGCGAAGCTCCCTGTTTGATTTACAAAGCTCTGTGCTAAGAACTAAGAAAGAAGCTTTGTGCAGAAACAAAGCCTGAGACTGTGAAAGCTCCATGCATAGATTTGTTGGCTTAGAGCGCAACAATCTACTTGACTTGTGAAGATTTGTGCCATGAAAAGTGGTCATATCTGAATAAAAGAGGTAAGATCTGAAAGCTTTGTGATCAATAAAGGTAAGAATAGTGAAAATTTTGTTTAAATTTGAAAGCTTTGTTCTCTGTAAAGGTAAGATAATTGGAAATTTTTTGTTTCGAAAGTATGGATCTACGTATGTTTGATAGATTTTATCCTATCTTGAAAACTAGGGCACTAACAGATGAAAGAAGGTTTGATATGAATAGATCTAATAAGAATAGTGAAAGATATGTTATACCTATGCATAGAAAGAATGTTTGGACTAACAAATGGATGCAGGATCCTAGAAAGAATTTGTTTCAGGTTAGATCCTATAATCCTCGTGCATAGTATGGAAAAGGCTGAGGATCATTTAAAAGAAAGAGAAAATTGACCCTCTGTTACAGTTGTAGAAGACCAGGACATCTTGCTAAGGAATGCCCTGAGAAAAGACCTAGTTGTATTTGTTGCAAAGCTATGGACCATGAAGTATTGGATTTCCCTATAATGATTTCTAGGATTGAAAAAATGAATATGGGACAGGAAGACCATGAGAAAGGTCAAAAAACTGATATCATGACAGAACCCCAGAAAGAATCAGAAAAAGTGCTAACAGAGATGAAGGAAACCCTGAATGGACATAAAGATGATAGCTTATCAGAGATCTTCATGGAAAAAGAGAAAATAGAAGTAAGAATCGAAGAATTTGACATTGACTATGTTTTGGATGAGGAGACACGGGTGAATATCATGACATAAATAACTTGGGAAGCTATAGGAAGGCCTGCTATGATTCCTTCACTAGGAGGGATAGGTTTGTTCAGAGGAAAACTGATAAACCTATGTGGAAGGTTGGCCCCGATACCTATGAATGCCAATGGAACTTAGATAGAAGAAGATTTTGAGATTATTAAATTTATTGAGGACAATGCCTCGTTTACCATGTTACTAGGAAAACCTTGGATTGATAGAGATCAAGCCAAATGAAAGGAAGAAGAAGAAGTTTTGGAATAGAAGAAACAAGAGTTAAAATATTTCATGACCAGAAGGATTGCACAGTTGATTGAAGAACAAGAGAGCAGATCAAAGATATTTAACATTAAGGGCTTGGATGTTGAAGCTCCAAGAGAATTAGAGGACTCACGGAAGATCGAAGTACCTATTCTAGATAAAGAAGAAGTGTTACCTTTGAAAGAATCTCAACAATGCGAAGTGACTATATCCAAAGAAGGTAAGAATCAGAATGGAAAAATACATACCAAGACGATGTTCACTGGAAAGTAGGCTAGGAAGCTAAGTAAGAAGAGGGCTAAGGCTGAGAAATTACAGAAATTTCCAGAGGAAACTTCACAGACAGAAAATATGATGAATCAGATCTTCGCTGGGATATAAGAACAACGACATATGGCACTTCTCAGTGGTGAAGCAATATAGTCGTTGGAGGATATTATAGCCATTCGACCAATGCTCGAATGGGTAGAAAGGTATTTATGGCTCACCACCAGATCGTTAGACCGTGCCACACCAAAAATAACGAATTTAATAAAGGTTTCATGCGGGTTCCCCTCCTAATCCCTCCTCCTGGAAGAAAATGAAAGCAACCAATACCAAGTTCTAGGCTACTCTTACCACAGATGATTTCAACTTCATCATAGCAGACCTAAACGATGTTTCAATGGAGATAGTAGATAAGCAAGAAGAAAAATAAGAGGAGGTGTACAATCGAATTAAGGTTGAAATACAAGGAGGGCAACAGGCACTACAGTCTAGCCGTGCAGTCTCCACTGCGCCACTGTCATAAGGAACACCAAAAGTGGGACATGAGCCAGCTCAACTCCACTGGATCGCTAATACATTTGAAGCTCAACTTCGACGAGCAAAAGAGGAAACAACACAAGCCACTCAGGCTTTGGCACAAGCATAGAGAGACCTTGTAGAACAATGCAGTGCTATAGAAAGAGAGAAGCTTACTCTCCAAAAGAAGTGGGACGAGAAAAGAGAATAGCTACAATAAAGCAAGGAACAATTTCTTGCAGAGAAACTCGAAGTTAAGGAAACGGTCAATAGAGAACTTCACTCTGTGACAACTGTAGAGATAAAAGCCAAAGAAAGAGTCCCACAGCAAGTGGAACAACTCGAAGAAGTAATACAACAACTCCAGCAGTCCATTGCAGACTTACAGCTCCATGTAGTACCGGAGATTCCACAACAGATAAGGGACTAAAGAGAAGTAACTTCCCACAATGAAGTTGATAGATTAAAATATCTTGCCCTGGAGTGAAAGAATATGAGTAACCGCAACACCCAGACATATGAGAACCTCACTGAGAACCCAAAGTTACAGACATTGGAGTTGCAGCTCCAGAAAGAGAATCAACACATAGATACACTATAGGTGCAACTGAAGGCCTTGTTACCCATGGAAAGAATGAAGCAGTCACAAGAGAAATGCACTTCCCAACAGAAGATCCATAGGATCCAGAGAAAACTAATGGAAGTAACTCAATGAATCCAACCGGTGCAAGATAAGGCATGTCATCTATTCACAGGGTTTGAGAGCCAAGGAACAGAACTGGAACAGGTCGTGAATGCAATAGAACAACGCCTAGAAGGGTCAATGAATGACGCAGTGATCTAGAAGTTCATCGAGCAATAGGTCGTAGCACAACAACAGGTCGAAGCAGCTCGAGCCAAGCTCGAGGCATTCGAGGAAGAACTCGTTAGACCAGAGTGACTCGAGATGAGTCATAGGTTAGTGTTGGGGGCCTGTTGGCCATCAACTAAGTTTTGTGGATACTTGGTCAAGATTGGCCTATTTTGGGACTTCGATAGCCTATCGAAGATGGAGCGCAAGGTGAAGCAAAGATTGCGGAATATAGACCCCCTTTTGGGTCCTTTTTGGGTTGTTTGGATTATGTAATGGGATTGGGATGTCGGCCCATGGGTTCACCCATGTTTAGGCCTATTTTGTAAAGTATAAATAGAAGATAGGCGATGTAAGAAGGAGTTAGTCAGTGATATAATGTATGTGATTGTAGCCGAGGGCTTAGTTCTATTCAGATGCTAAGTGAAATTGTGGTTAGTGAGTTCTTTGTGCATGATTGTAAGAAGCTTGCAGAGCTAAGTGCAAGTGGTTGTAACAGATATTGCAAGGCTTCGTGCTGTAATGCAGGGAAGAAGGATCTAGCGAGCTGCGCATATATTTTTTCCTATGCGAAGAGGGATTTTGGTGGCTCTGTGCTTGTAACCTATTGGAAAATATAATAAAGAATAAGAGTTGGTGGACGTACCCCCAGGGTGGGGGTGAACCACGTAAACAATATGTGTCTTGCTTTGTGCTTTGTCTTAATGTGTTTATATCTTCTTTGGCTAAGTGCTTTGAGATGATTAGATGGATCTGTTTATGCTCAGTGATAATGATGTGTAGGATGTTAGATATGATATATATGAATATGCTTAGTGCTTGATCTATGATATCTGATCTGTCCTTTATGATAAGTGCTTGAATACTGGGATGCTCTGTAATTAGGGTTTCATCTGCGAAGTATATACTTCTTTGATATTCATGGAATTTAATTGCTAAGTGCTTTGATAAGTGTTATAATCATAGATCTATGTCCCAGCTAAGGTTACAGACACCTGAATCTTGCAAACACCCCTGCCTCTACCTCGAGTGAGACTTCATCTGCTTCGCATGTGTTGTCGAAAGGGCCAGTAGTTAGGGCTTTGTTGGTGCACTCTTGAGCGTTGAACCCTGGGTCTGCCCCTATGCCAACAAAACACTTGGATATTGTTTTGATCTTATTGATGAAGGTTGGATCATAGTAGAAGTAGGAAATTGCAACAATGTTGGACTTATATTAAAGTCATAGCAGGAGTCAAGAGCATCAACAAAGGCATCCAATATTTCATTATTGGTGGAATTTGGGTAAAGGAAATTTGTTCAAAAGAATAATTAGACAATGTGAAATTGCATAACAATTCTAGCATTGATAGTGTGTAGTAGTTGAAGAATTCAATTAGAAATGGATGCATGGATTTGGGAAACATAATTGGAGGGACAAAAGTTTTTGAGGATGTTTTTGGGGGTTACAAGGACTTTTAGTGAGGGGAAATGTAAATCCCTTTGAATGGCTCCAGGCACCTTCATCTCATGATCACCTTAGTGGTCATTGACCAACAAGGATGGACATGAAAAATGTTGATGGATAGAAGAGTTAGTTTTGGGGGGCCTTTCACAATGACAAGGCACACTATGAATATGTCTAGTATCCTTGCTTAGACTGGGTGCACCAGTGACCTTGGATTCTCACATTAGTTGGACGCTCTGAGAGAATCTTGGTAGGGAAGTTGGTCAGGGAAGAGGAAGTAGGGGTTATGGAAAATGACCTCATCCAATCTTCAAGTATGATGCATGGCATACAATACTATCATAGAGATATTGACTATATTTTATAGACTTGGGTGCTTGGGATACATGTAAACCTAATGAGTTGAGATTTTCACACTTAGGGGTTATGATGGATGGTAGAAGTTCCTTTGGCCACAAGAATATACAAAGCAAAATCATGGGATTCACATCCACTAGGCACACATTTATCTCAAACACATCCATTAACTATACATGAATGTACATGGGTGCACTGGGCATAGATAGGTGCACTATCAGGTGCACTAGGTGAAATTGGGCACACCGGGTGTAGTTGAGAAAAAATGGGCATATTTGGTTACATGAAAACTTAGGCACAACAACATTGGACGTTGGATGGTTGAAAAACAATTCATGAAGAGGGAAGAGGCACCATCAAGCATAGTTGAAGTTGGCTAGGTGGGAACTTGGGTCCACTTAGGCTAGGAGGGGATTGCAAGTGAAATATAAGTATTTTATAAATAATGGACACTTCAAAGGTGTAAGGTATCAATCAATCATTCATTATCATTCACAAGGAGTGTAAAGGAGATCCGTTTTTTGTGCTAAGATCAGGGTTGGAACAATAGGGTGAATTTCACTAGCTAAGTGAGAAAAAGAAGAAGACATGACCTGCAAGAGGTAGACCTATGATTTCTTTAGGGGTTTTACTGTGCAATTTTATTATATGGTAGGAAAAAGAAAATGTTTCCTTATATGCATTGTACATTTGTAATAGAGTTGGAGGAAAGAGGTTGCTACTCCCTTGTTTTATATTTGTCACATTATTCATATGATAAAGTTAATGCATACACATTGGGTGCCACCTATAGATGTCTATTGTGTGATATTTATGTGTTGGATGGTATTTTTCCTTGCTTTTATTTGTGTTGGCTAAGTATTGAAATACTCGCTAAGTGTTAAACTATTACTGAGATGTTTTAAAATCCATAATTGGATGTGTTCCTATTGTTGAATAAGCTTGGTTGAGTAGGACTTAGTTGCATTTAGTCGATTGTAGCTTAAGGAAAATGTATCGATAGACCTTAATAGAAGAGTTATAGTTTGTTTTTAGTGGGAATAGGCTATCCAATCCCCTATAGTTGAGGCAAAGAAGTGTTGCACAACCTTCGATGCTGAAATAGACTTAAGAGAAACTCAAGTTTGCAAAGAAAAATTTGAGCAAACTATAGGTATGTGACACACACCATTTACAATTGGAGCATCTACCTATGGGTATTGTGGATTACTTTGATGTACAAATAATAACCAAAAGGCCATACAAAAAACTCAATTTCCCAAGGACAAGTGCGTCACCTAAATGTGAGTCGAGTACAAACTATGTTGGAACTTTAAATGATGAATATTTCATTAAATGCATGCACACTACTTGTTGTAAAATTATAGTATTTATAAAATATCCATGAAGTCGATTATTCAAGGTAATAATAAGGTGTCTCTCATGAATGAAAACTAAAGAAGAAATTTTTTTCTAAATTCTTTGGCATCAAATGCCACTATTTCTAGAGAAGGAGAGAAAAATAAGAGATATTTTCTTGCAATGAAGTTTGACACCTTTGATGTCTATCAAAATGAATAGTAACAAGATTATGGAATAAAATGAAGCACTTTCTACCACTATAAGGATAGGATATAAATGGTGACTTCAAGGAAATGAATAATAATGGTGGGTTAAAAAAATTCATATCAAATAATATTATAATAGTGGCTAATGTTATTAATTGGACCAAAATTTAATAAGCCTCCACATCTAACACATCCAATACATCAAGATGGAACCAAGGTGACTATTATATTATTTACTTAAAATATGACCCAATAAAAACTACTCAAAATGGTTAATTAAGACATGGTAGATTGAAACTCCCTTTAGTGTTGAAATCCCATTTAGTGCAGTGATGAAAAAACATTTTCATGTAGTTGTGATAAAAAAGAAATACTTATTTGCAAGGTGTAATCACTGTGTCTCAATCATGAATAGAGTTAGAGCCACCACTGATCTAGTTGAAGTAGAAAAACTATGGGAAATTCAAACATGCCATAATAACTATATACAAGTTATCATATTGTGTAATATGCCCACAAATTGAATTCAAAGAAACATCTTTGCATTACTTAAGCATTGTACATGACAAAATGGACAAGGAAAAGACTTTTATACCCAGGATGGGTAAGAACGAAGAGGTTATTGTGTCATGAATATCCTAATTTCTTTGACCGTCATGCTTACATGTGGACACAAGGTTGGGGATTTTTCCTAGTTTATTCTTTCCTTTCTAGAGATGAGTACAAACTTCACTATGATTTAATTATACAAATTCCACAAGGAGCTCAAAGATTTAATGGTGGATTGACATGGAGATTTGTTGTACAAGAAGGTAAAATCAAACCACCTGTTGCATGATGATATATTGTGAACTAAATCTTATGAGAAATGCTTGGTTTATAACCAAGATGATATGCAAACTTTTGAGGTAAGTGACGATACTAGATGATGCTCAAAAATAAAATTACCACCAATTTTGTTATTGCAAATGGATAATTGTGTGAGTGATAACAAAATGGTTGTTTTTTCATTTGCATCCCTTTTAAAAACAAGGAGTGTTTTTGACATTTTTGAAGTTGATTTCCTCCTAGTGGGGCATGTGCATGAAGATACAGATGGAACTTATGGGAGCTGGTTATCAACTCAAATAAAGAGGAAATACATATTTTCACTACCTAAGATGATGGAAACTTATAGAAAATGTGAGTACCAAAGTAGGCTTTGTCCTATATCCAATTGATGAATTATTTAACTTCAAGAGTTATGTGGATTCACACCTAATGGATTGTAACTACAATATAATGGTATCAAATGATTCCAATATTTCAAATTCTAACTTGTTGATGACACACTAGATATGCAATATAATGCTTCAATTTGGGATGAAAAGTGGTTTCCTCTCATTAATGTGTGGTAGCCATTGCTTGATGGTCATCCAAACTTACCTAGATGGAAACCTGGAATATTAAACCTACATGTCAAGAGAGAAATTGAGATGTAAGAAATAAATAAATAAATTGAAACACATGTTTCATTATGGTAACCCAAAGGGCTATCTAAATTGGTTGAACCATTCGTAAAAGGCATGCTGCTAATGAGGAGGCACTAGATCACATGTTCAAATTAGGTAGAGTCCAGCGAGGTTATGTAGCTATAGGTTCACATTGTCCTCCATCCAAATATTCCAAGGAAGAGGGAGGGATCCCATGAAGTGTTCTTCGGAAGAAAATAAAAATATTAGTGGGTTATCCCAATCAATTTAAATGGTTTGTTTCAAGGTGGATTTCATCATTAGGTCCTCAATTCTAGTTTGGTTGAGATTCATGTCTGATTGAGACTTATTGGGTTATCAACTATTATTATTGTTGGTAGTGTAGCCACCCTCCATCTGTATATTCCAAGCAAGATGGAATTATATTAGGTTTTCTTTGAAAAACAAAAAGAATCCATTATGGAGGAAAGGGATTGACAAGGGAGGAGAAAAATATTGGCATCCAAGGATAGCTTATTAGGAAAATATGTTAAATGATTTGGACAAGTCCTTTGTGAACATTGAGTACTCAATAAATAAATTATTTCCATCGTAGCATAGTACATAGGCATTAATCTTGATATAAAACCCATACATGATGTCATGGAATCAGACTTGAGGGGAAATATCTACACTATTGAGGATCTTTATGTTACACCTCTATGTAAAAAGCCTAGAGATACATTCTTTCAATGGGATGATGTCATAAAGGGACAAATGCTCATAGTACAATCACTAGATCTATATTTTGTGATATGGTTGGGTAGTGAAAAGGGTAATTTATATCAAGATTTAGAGGAAGCTATTGATTCTTACAAGGTAGAGGTGGAATGATGTAAACCCACAGAAGCATCAAAGGTAAACATTTCTTTGTACAAAAATTGTTTGAAAAAACTTAACAATGGGTTATGAACTATTCCAGTTCATGAAAAGATCGTGAGTTTTTACAATTCTCTTGAATATGGACCTACTTTATGGTTCAAAATGTCAATATACTCTCACCTCTAACACCGATTCTCCACTAAAAAATTGCATCTATGTAAATCATGAACAAAGAAATCACTTCCCTTTGTGGAAGGGAAATTTTTCATAAAATTCATCTCTTTGAAAGAATGAGGATCAATATTGCTCATCGATCAACAAATTTATATTTTATGAAAATATGTCATGACAATCGAGTGATTCCAATTTTTTCCACGTGAAACCATTGTTTGAGAGATAGGAACATTCAAGCATTCGTTGAGTTGAGTCTTACTCTAATCAAAAGAGAGATAAAACATACAAGACATGAACTAGATTACTTCTCCAGTAATGCATTCGACCTACACATGTCTATATAGAACTCTACACATTTATTTCTGGTTCACGGTAGATGTTTCCACAACTATTAAAGTTGAACAAACTTTTTCCACGACCACATAGAAGCAGGACAGTAAATAGGATCACCTTGCAAAGAGAGAATTCCCTATAATTAATAACAAAAAGAGAAATGTAGTTAATCTAGTAGATATAAACTTGGACAAAACCACTTTAGGGTTACTAGAAAAAGGACTAAAATTTGTTGTGGCTCCAAGAAAATTCCTATAGAAGACATTATATGTAGCATTGAAAACAAAATCAAGGATCTTCCTGAAGATAGAGCACCAAGAATGTGCCATCATGCACAACAATACCAAGTCTCTAATAAGAAATATTTGTAATGAAGAAACGACTACTCTACTCTTATAAACTTAAGATAAAATGGAGATATAATAATATTGAACGAAGATAAAGTTATTAACACAACCATGATTCTAAAAATTGTAGACTATAACTAGAAAATGAATGAACACTTAACCAATTGTAGTTACAGGAAGGTGGAAAGAAATCCAATGAACAAAGTTATAAGGAAGGTTTCCATGGAAATACAAATTTCTTCTCTAGATGACAACTTGAAAAAGAATCTTATCCCTAATAGTTCAATAATATCACGAATTTACAATGCACCTAAAGTCCATAAAATTGACATTCCTTTGATACCTATTGTTAACACAATAGACTCTCCCACTTACAAGCTAGCAAAATAGCAGGTAGGAAATCTCAAACCTCTCATAGGAGGAACTTATTCATTTATAAAAAACTCAACACATCTAGTTAATATGATGAAGGGATGAAGGGATGATGAGGATGATATGCTTGTCATTTTTTATGTGGTCTCTCTCTTCACTAAAATTTCCGTTAATGAAGCCATTGATGTCACTAAAAATGTCTTTGATAATGAAACTGTGAACCGCATGGGGAAAGTAGATTGGAAGAATTCACAAACCGTATCAACAACCAATATAATAACATCAAGTTCACCTTGGAAAAATAAGAAAAATTGATGCATAGTTTTCTTATATGTGCTCACCAAATAAATAAAAAATGGATCCTTAGCACATCAAGTGTAATGTCCCCAACCACCCCAGGCTGGGCCATGTCACACAAGCACAACTTTAGGAGCACTAAGTCAACCAAACTGTAACATTCCCAACATACTACTGACCAATGTTACTCTAAAAGTACACTACGCATAATCTACTTTAAACATAATCTGTGTAGTATCTCTTGAAGTAACGTGCTCAACCCAAGCTTTAGTCATGCCACACAACTTATAACAATGAAAACAACATTATATTTTAATAAAACCTTAAGCAGTGGAAGTAAATCACTAATTGTGCACACCAACATAATGATCACACAACATAACTACGTGCACATCCATCTAGGTGTCCTACACCACTTCTAATTCTACTATGCATTGGGTCTAATTCTCTATGTACACACACAAATTACAACCTCTTGGTGTACACATGCTACCATCATGTGCACTCGACCACTCAATCCTCTTCTTGATGACTCATAACCAAAATTATAGAGTTAAATTAATAGGAAAGACTAACCACATTGGTCATATCCATGCACAACTACAAATATAGACTACATGCATCATACTTACAGGTGTAAGCATCATTAAACAAAATATTAACAATTACTTATATGCGACTACATATAATAATTAACCCATATCCAACATAGACAAATATGTACATAGTAAACAAGACAAGCACATAAATAACACTTATCTTTAATAAAGTCACCAACTACGGCCTTGACTCAGACGTTCCTCTCATCCATAGACGTTGTTTCTCATAATGTTTCAACAATAGGTCACCCCTAAGATGGGGCTCAACTCCACCAAAGAAAAATAGTTCTAGCAACACACTAAGGTATGACTCTCAGGATAATTTCTCATTCCTAGATTCCCACTTCTATAACTAGTCTGCAGTCCCTCATTCCCCACACACATTTCATACCCAAGGAAGTGTGCCCCTTCTCTTCTCAACAATCCTTTGGTTTCCCCACTTCCCTTGCCATGGTTACCAGCAACAAGCCATATAAGAAGTCTGTGAGGCCTGTGACTAATGCTCAAGGAACTAGGGAACAATTCTCAACAATCCTCTCACCTGGAGAGTATGCTCACAAGTTTGAAAGCCACTTCACAACAACCAATCTCTCACCTAGAGAGACTGCTCACGATTTATCAACCCATATCCTCGACAGTAACTCAAATTATATTCCACAACTCCTTACAAGATTCTCTGTGTAGATAAGGTAATAATTGGATTTTCCATACAGTTCTACGCCCTTCTGCTCACGAGAGCCTACAACACCAATAATAATGGAATCCCCTCAATAATTCTTTGAATCCTGCCCAAAAATACACTAAGGAAAGAAATATATATTACATTCCTTCAACTTGACACTTGTCACCTTCAGAAGTAGCTTTAAGCCACTTGGTGACCCATTCCCTACCCTTGGGAACTTAGGATAAAAACATATCCACATTACACTTTTACGGAAATATTATTAAAATATTCCCCCCTTTTTTCCCTTTTTTGGTGGATTCATCCCCCCATCTCTTTTTTTTTGAGTCTGCCTATGCGTAGTGATGCAATATTATATTAATAATCATGATTATATTTACATGGATAGGCACACTAGCATGTCTGCATCCAAGCTCACCAGCCTCATAATCACACAGGTTCTCTGGCCTCATATATATCCAATTATATATATGTGCATATATATCTTATCCCTATGCACTTCCAGTCATTACCATGCACTTACCCAAGTGCACACAAGATAGTGAAATGTGCACAGTTACCCAGGTGTGCACACCACATAAAATGTGTGCACCTCGTCTTTATAAAAATTCTCCGTGCACTTGCTCAGATGCACGCAACACCAAAAACCATGTGTCAATGGATCACCAACCTATATATACATTACATTTACACTTGTCACCAATCTACTCACCAAACTATATGTACAATTACAAAGGATTCCATATCAGGGACATTACAATCCCATCCCCCTTATTTATGCACTTTCCTCAGTACATCTTATACACATGTACATGCAAAATTTTCAAAAATCTTCAAAACAATGAGGATAATATGCTCGCATAGTATCCTCGTGCTCCTAGGTTGCATCCTTAGAACCATACCAGGTCCATTGGACCTTTACCATCTCCATGAATCGATTCTAGAGCTGCTTGATTTTTTGATCCAATATGCAAACTAGTCGCACTTGAAATATTCCTTATGGCTCCATATGAATCACATTCGAATCAATAATATGATTAGCAATAGGTTCATACTTATTAAGTAATCACACATGGAAAACATTATGAATACACAAGGGTGCATGCAATGCAAGCATATAAACGACAGGACCAATCCTTTCAAGGATTTCAAATGGCCCAGAATAGCACACTTCTAACTTAGAACACTTCCCCAACTTCAAGGAACTATGTATGGCTTTCACTTTTAGAAACACGTGATAACCCACTTTAAATTATTTGTGGGTCCTCCCTTTATCTGCACAAGTTTTCTGCCTATCCTAGGTAGCCTTTAGATTCTTCCTTCAACTACTGTGTGGTTTATTGGGTTGTCCCATCTCACTGGTGTGTTTCACTTTCTACCATAAAGTGCCTCAAATGGGCTCNATATAAACGACAGGACCAATCCTTTCAAGGATTTCAAATGGCCCAGAATAGCACACTTCTAACTTAGAACACTTCCCCAACTTCAAGGAACTATGTATGGCTTTCACTTTTAGAAACACGTGATAACCCACTTTAAATTATTTCTGGGTCCTCCCTTTATCTGCACAAGTTTTCTGCCTATCCTAGGTAGCCTTTAGATTCTTCCTTCAACTACTGTGTGGTTTATTGGGTTGTCCCATCTCACTGGTGTGTTTCACTTTCTACCATAAAGTGCCTCAAATGGGCTCATCTTTAAAGATGCTTGATACCCATTTTCGTAAGAAAACTCTACCAAATGAAGCTAGTCTTCCGAATTTTTATGGCATATCCATTACATACATCCTCAACATGTCTTCAATCACCTGATTTACCCTCTCAATTTGACATTCTGACTCATGGTGATATGTTGTGATGAAATTCATACTTGTTCCAAATCCTTTGAATAGCCATTTCCAAAAGTTCAAGGTGAACTTGGAATCTCTGTCAGATACAATAGTCTTAGGTACACCATTCAACTTAGAAACTTCTCCCATGTATATCTCAACAACGTTGCGTTCCTTGTAAGTTGACTTCACTAGAACAAAATGGGCAAGTTTAGTAAGATTTTCCACCACCACCATAATAGAATCATGTTGCTTAGCCATCCTAGGAAACTTAGTTATGAAGTCCATCATTATAATTTCTCACTTCCACTAAGGAATGGGCAAAGGTTGCAACAAACTAGATGGATGTTTGTGCTAATCCTTGACCTTCTGAAATTCAATACATCTCGCAATAAAATCCGCAACTTCCTTTTTCATACCTAGCTAAAAGTGTTTCTTCTTGACCATGACAATGGTCTTCTGGTAACCTGGATGTCTAGCATAAAGAACCTTATGCATGTTTGACAAAATCAGGTTCTTCAAATCTGGATCATTCGACACATAGACTTTGCATCTATACATGAGGATCCCATCCTCTCTTAGCTCATAACCTTCCAAATTATGCTACGACATACCTTGATGCAAAGTTGCACTTATATCCATATAGTGGAGATCTGATTTGGAAACTTCCAAAATTATGTCGCACAAATCTGTCTGGTACATGCTAATTGATGTAGCATGAATTTCATGCATCCTCCTATTGAGTGCGTCAACCACCTTATTCTCTTTTCCTTTGATATGCTTTATGTCGAATTCATACTCACTGAGGAACTCTAACCATCTACTTTGTCTGGAATTTAGACTTGGTTTTCTAAACAAATATTTTAGACCGCTATGGTCTTTTCTCAACTCAAATATTTTACCCATGAGATAATGTTGCCACATGTTCAAAGCATGCACTATGGCTGCCAATTCCAAGTCATGCATAACATAGAGCCTTTCATTCTCTTTCAATTTCCCTGATTCATAGCACACCACATGTCCATTCTGAATCAGGACTCTAACGAGTCCTTCCTTCCATGCATTTATGCACACAACGAAGTCTACATCAAGATACAAATTCTCAAAATTGGTTCCCTCATTAATAGTTCTTCAAGCATTGAAAACTCCTTTCATAATCCAGAGTCCACTCAAATCGTGCACCTTTCTTCTGCAGGGATGTGATTGGATGCACAATCTTCGAGAATCCTTCAATAAACCTTTTGTATTACCCTTCTAGTCCCATAAAGGATCTTACCTCTGTGACATTTCTTGGTGTTGACCATTCATCAATGGATTTTATCTTCGCTAGGTCCGCAACTATTCCTTCCTATGAAATGATATGACCCAAGTAATGAATTTCTTGCTGAGAAAATGAACACTTTCTCAACTTTGCGTAAAGTTGATCCTCCTTCAACATCTGTAATGCCATCGTCAACTTTTGTTCATGTTCTTCTTCATATTTTGAGTAAATAAGAATGTCATCCAAAAATGTAATGACAAACTTATCCAAGTAATTTCTAAAAACTTCATTCATTAAACACATGAACACAGTTGGTGCATTTGACAACCCAAATGTCACCACTGTGAACTTGTAATGACTATACCTTGTTCTGAAGACACTCTTACTAATATCTTCTTCATTAATTCTCACTTATTGATAACCATATTTGATATCTATCTTTGACAATATCCATTCAACTCTCAGCCGATCAAATAGTTCATCTATCCTTGGAAAAACATACTTTTTCTTCATTGTTACCTTGTTCAACTGCCTGAAGTCGATACAAAGTATTAGCGTACCATCTTTCTTCTCCACAAAAAAAAACCAGCGCACCCCAAGGCGACACACTTGGATGTATATACCCCTTCTTCAGTATCTCTTCGAGTTGCATTTGCAGCTCCTTCAGTTATGGCGTAGTCATTCTATAAGGAGTCTTGGATACAAGTGCTTCTCTCGACATCATATTTATAGAGAAGTCAATATCTCTTTTAGGAGGCAGTCCTGGTATCTCTTTAAAGACATCCTCAAACTTTATCAACACTATGAAAACTTCCAGACTTGGCACTTTATCCTTAGGTTCCTCTTCCATGTGTGTTGTGAATACTTGACATCCTTTCCTATAGCTTTTCTTCAACTCCAAGGATGAAATTTCTCTGATAGTCACATCCCTTCGAATTCCTTGAAATAATCTCAAATTTCATTTCTCATCCAGGAAAGTAAATTCCTTATTGTAACAGTCTAGGATAACATGGTTCTCATCCAACCAATCCATACCAATGAGGCAATCGTACAAACGCAAAGGTATAATATTCAAATCAACCTTTATGTGCAGTCCATTCATATCTATTTGACATGCCTTAACCATCTCATTGATTTTCCTTTTTGCTCTTGTAGTTAACTGCACCAACCATGATTTTCCAAGATTTCTTCTGAATAGATGTAATCTTTCCACCAACTTAGGATCTAAATAAATATGATTAGCTCGTGAGTCAATTAAAATAGAAACAGGTTGGTCATTAATATTACCTTCAACCTTGATCATGTGTGACTGAAAATCAACCTGCTTGTTATCCAATGCTGCATAAATCCTTAGCACATTTCTACCCATGTCTTCCACTATCGCATATTGTTGTACAATGTGCACAATCCTCCCTTTATCACCTCTTTGAGGGAAATATCTGTGCATATGATTTCCGCCACAACCCCAACACTGCATGGGTTGTTTCCATGACTTTTGTTCCATTTCTTCCTGCACTGCTTAGAAGAAATTGTGGTAGGGGGAGCTACCTTTGGTATTGTGTGCAATTGTTTACCCATAGTAACAATGATACTATGAGGTCTAGACTCATATACAACATGATGTTTCCACATATATGGTTGGCCTAAAAGAACATCACAAACTTCAAGTGGGGCAACATCACACAATACCTGATCCTTGAATGGCTTGATTCCATAGGGTAAGCGACATTGTTGGCTGACGCGGAGATCACATCCTTGGATGAGCCACCCGATGTTGTATGGATGTAGATGTGGTGTTGTTGGAAAATCTAACAATTTGATGACCTCTATTGAGATGAGGCTCTTTTGGCTTCTACTATCAATAATAAAATGTAAAAGAGCACCCTTCACCTACATCTGCAAGTGAAAAATATGTTCACCTTCCTCTGAATCTTCTGGTTCATTTGGTTGGATCTTGGTGGTAGAAACTGTGGCACTAAGTTTTACATTAATGATCCACTTTCCCTTGTCTAGCTATGGATCAAATTCGAAGCCTTGATCTGACTTTGATCCTTTCAGCTGGACCCCCAATGAGTGCTTCGACCGACATTCATCGGTGTTGTGCCAGGGGATTTTATGGAACTCACACCACTTACAGTGTATTTATTTGTCTTCCCATTATCCTTCTCTATTTGTTTCTTAGACCGGTTATCTTGAGGTTGTCCATCCTTGTTTTATCCTTTGTTTTGTGTGTTAGGGATGCCTTTTCCCTGCTTCTGCTGTGATGTATTCACAGATCCAAAATCCTGCTTATTCATCTACTTATTTTTTTTTATCTTGACAAAATATCGATAAGTAGCTCCCAACGACGAGATATCCAAAAACTCCATTTATGTTTGGATGTATCTATGCATACCCCCGCAGTATTTTAGAACCATATGTTACTCAGAGTCTCTAATACCCAACTTGGTGCGCAAGGTATGGAAGGTATTTGTGAACTTTGGTATTATTTGGTCCTTCTCTTGACATAGTGTGGTCCATCTCATGTACTATTGATATTATGGTAGCTACAGGAGGTATTAACCTCCACGTGTAACCCTGACAATAATAGATATATTCTGGGAAGCAAGAAGAAACCATAAAGCATTGGAAATAACCCTAGAAGACAAGTCGACTAAAGGAAATATTTAATATTGGGTTTTTAGCCTCCAGATTGAGAATTTAGCCCAGAAAGATAAGGAGGAGCAGTATAAATATAGGGCACCAGAGCTCATTTGATACACACTCACTCCCAACTGCAAAAATTTAGTTGTGCGCAAGTCTGGAGAGTAGTTGCAACTGCAGTTACTGCAACTTGTATTTTCGTTTTTAGGCTTGGACTCTCTCTTGGTTATGGTTTGTAAATTCTTCCTTGTAATCTAACTATGGATATTGATACACTACCTTGATTGGCTATTAGGCCTAGGGTTTTCTTCCAGAATTATTCTTTGTCAAGGTTAAGGTGCTCAGGGGTGGCTTCGGCCTATGGTTGGGTGACAATATTGCTATATTGTCTATGGTTAAATGAGCGCACCTATTATTTTCTAAAAGGTTATGGGCCCACACTATCTTCGGCCAGTCTAACCACTCGAAGATAGATTGGGAGGTTTTTTCTCAGTTACAATTGCATTTGCAGTCAATTTTTTTTACTGCAGCAACAAAACCCTAACCTTCTTGTTAAGACACCTTAAGTGAAGAGATTGACCTAATTTTTGGATAGCCTAGTGCACCATAACCTGACGCTCCTCCCGGTACTCTCAGCAAGCTAAGACATCAAGTTTGATTTTTTGGTCAAAGTCAAAGGTTGATCAAGTCAAAGAAGTCATGACCTACTCTATGAAGTTAGAAAAAAAAGTTAGAAGGGGATTCTAACTTCAGAGCATGGAATACAAGGATTGA
The DNA here is from genome assembly GCA_010110895.2 of Picea sitchensis. Lineage (NCBI taxonomy): Eukaryota > Viridiplantae > Streptophyta > Pinopsida > Pinales > Pinaceae > Picea > Picea sitchensis. The sequence continues at coordinate 33,627 of SNQJ01S0087577.1, forward strand.
TATCATCCTTGCCAAGAATAAAGTGTTGGATATCGTGAAAGGAAAAATCGTGGAGCCAAGTTTGAAGAAGGAAAAGAGAAGGAACCTTAGAACGTTGCAATTATGGAAAAGTTCAAAGACAATGACATCAATGCCATGAGTATCATAGTGGACTCTGTAAAAGACCACTTGATACCCTACATCTCTCATCTTGACTCATCTAGGAAGATGTACGATGCCCTAACTAACCTCTTCTCAGTCAGAAACATTGAACAAGTAATGAGTATGAAGAATGAGCTCCGTGACATGAAAATGAATGATGATGACAACATAACATCATACCTTGTGAGAATATCTCATGTAAGAGATCAACTACAAGCTATTGAAGAAATCATTTCAGAGAAGGAACCAATAAATATAGTACTCAATGGTCTTCCCAAGACATGGGATGCATTTTCCGTACACATGAACACAAGAAAGGAGTAACCCACATTTGAATAACTTTGGACTTGTTGTGCACAAGAAGAATCAAGGATTAACGCAAAATAGAAATCCCAAAAGAAATATGATGATCAAGCTTGTTGGCACAGGTGTAGACCCAGGGTTCAATGCTTCAACAATGCAAAAACAAAACCCTAACTATCGACCCTTTCGACAACACCTGCGAAGCAGGCGAAGTCTCACCCAAGGTAGAGGCAGGGGGGGTTAGAGGACTCAAGTGTCTGTAACCAAGCTGGGACATAGATATGTGATTATAACACTTCTACAGAGTACTTAGTAGCAACATGCATCAACTTGTTAGTCTTATGCCCATCGCAGATCAAACCCTAAGTACAGATCAGTGCAGTAACAATGACAACATACACATCACAGTTAGCATCATAAGTTAGATCTAGCGTATTCAAGATAAATAAAGCACTAAGCATTCATAGATCTATCTATCATACATAAAAATCAATGCAATAAGCAGACCCACAACATAAACATCATATCACAAAGAAAACCATCAACACATGATATACGTGGTTCACGCCTGTGTGGGGCTACATCCACCAACTGCTTCTTCTTCTTTATTAGGCTTCAATCCCTTACATTCATTTGCTCCTGTGCACTAAGCTACATAGCCAAGATTCACACCAGACAGGTGATCTACGCACTAAGCACCAGATACACCTTCCCAAAATCAGGTCAAGTCATAGAGCCAACTCCTTTATCAAGCACAGAGCCTTACATACACAGTCTGTTGCACTAAACAATCCAAAACTACTTGCACTTAGCCTTGCAAGCTATCGACTCCTCTCCTACATTACATTCTTACTTATTTATACTTTTACATTTACAAAAAGGCCTAATCATGGGTAAACCCATGGGCCGACATCCCATAACCCATTACAAAACCCTAAGAACTCCATGTTGGGTTCACAAATCCCACAAAACAAGTGAGATCCGCAATCTCAGATCCGCTTGGGCCCTCCTTCCTCAATCACTGCATCGAAGTCCAAAAAGTGGTCAAACATGACCAAGATTTCCTCAAAACTTGGTCGAAGGCCAACAGGCCCCCAACACTCACTTGTGACTCATCCCAAGTCACTTAGAACTGGGCAGTGCCGATTCAAAGGCCTCAAGATTATCTTGAGATTCCTCGACTTTCTGCTTCGCCTAAGCCTCCTGCTCACCGAAAATCATCTTTATCGTTTTCATAAGCGGTTACATAGTACCGAGCAACTCGTAGTTTCTCTAAGACTTCCTCTTTCTCTTGTTTCAAGGCTCCTATAGCCTTCTCCTTTTCTTTTTGAAATTTTTTAAGCCGAGACTCTGTTGCATTTGCTAATATTCTTAATTAGGTAGGCTCATCCCCCAATTCTATAATCTCTGACGAGGAAGGCATAGTAGGTACTGCGTGGATAACTTGAATATCTCGTTGTATCTCCTTCAACGCCTTCTCAACCCTTACATACATATCTTCCTTCTTTTCTCCATATCTCTATAAGAGATCTTCGGATGCATCCTCCATCGCTCCGCAGACTAGACCGATATCATCCTTTGTGAGCGTAGCCTCTAGCTAGGGCTTACTAGCACGTGTCTTCTTTCTTGTTGAGGGTTTTTGTGGAGAAACCTTCCTCTTCTTCGGTGTTTCTATCATAGTAGGGGGATCCTTTGGTGGTGTAGATTCACCTTCTTGTTACTTTTCTCCTTCATCCCCTCCTCCTTCTTCAATTACTTTGTCTCCTCCTCCTGTGGGAGAGCCAAATCCATTTTCTTCAGAGGAACTATCTTCCTCATCAGTCTGTACATCCTGGACTTCCTCCTTTTTCTTTTTCTTCTTCGCAATGGTTTGTCCGACATGTTCGACCTGAGTGACCAAGGGGCTTCCTATGATATCAACGTCGGAGAGTTCTGCATCGACAACTGATAGAAGGAACTCCTCCGGCCATTCCTTAGTGATATGATCCATGTCTTCGTCGGTCATCTTATAATAAGACTGTAACTCTTCCTTTCTCTCATCCCTACGCACAACAATATAAATAAAATGCAGATCTGCACGAAACTTGGATACCGGTCTATACTAGTGCAAGGTGCATGGTGTCATGCACGAAAATGACTCTATGGAAACTTCAATTGCTGATAGTATGCATGGAACACTGTGTTCGACTGCCATTTCTTCGACATGTCATTTGTGTACCATACTATAGAAAATCTAGTTGCTAATGGCTTCGATGGTTCAATTTTTGGAAAATCTGCTCCCTCAGGCATTTTCCAAGAGACAAATGAAATCATCACAAGTAGCGAGCTGAAGTGGAACTCGTATCCTTGATCCTGCGCTTCACAGTAGTCTTTCTCAAGCTCATTGACGAGGCAACTCACCCAATTCATCTGCATTCCCTCCACTCATTTCCCTACGAGGTCCACCACGAACCTGGTGACCTACGTGGGGTGATTCTTTCTTACGATATTTCCAACTATGATTTGGAAAGAGAGGTGCACTCTGCCATCCTGGATAGAGGCTACCTTGTATCCTCACTTTCCCTTCTCAACTTCATCGTATGCCTCCTTGATGTGTCATGCTAGGGAGTTATTTGAGGTCTTCCCTAGGTAGAACTGGTGAGGGTCGAGTCCTTGCATTGTCAATCCTGTGATCAAGTGGATCAACATCAGATCCACAGTAATCCTCCTGTAGAGCCATAGGTATCCACCATGATATCAAGACAAGAGGCATTTAACGCAAGTGTTAACCTCCTGATGTCGACCAAAATGAAGGATCTTCATCATGTTAAGTATCATGGACTGCACAAGCTCCTTTATCCACGACTAGGAAACGATGCAAGGCTTCTTCCCAATGGTCTTCATTAAGTATCGATGAGGCGTGAGCATGGCATAGTTATTTATGTCTCCAAGGTTAAAGTCATTGTTCTTCAGGGATGGGATTTGTCCCAACTAGCTTCCAACTACGCGTATCCCCTTCGGGATGTACACAGTGATCAAAGTGTATTCAAAGTCTTGTGGGATGTTGTCGTGGTTAACCGTGCCAGCCAAAGACGAGATATAATTAGGTAAGATCAACGAGATCTGCTTCACATTAGCCAGATCGTCGCGATGCTTATTTTGTTTCTCAGTCGCGGGGTTAGTATGGCCCAAACGTCGTCTAGTCGAAGGGGAAGCCTGGAGTCCCCTAGTCGACAATGCATGAACACCTTTAGACATAGCTCTATCAACGATAAAATTCTTAAGAACCTCTTCGATGGACTTCTCTAACTAAGTCTGTTCGCCCGACATTCTCTCTTTTTTATGGACAGGTCAGGGTAGGTGAATGAATAGATGGAGTAAACAACGAATGGTGAGGTATAGGTTATGAAATCACAGTTTGACACACAATCATTTCTCAGCTAATCATGAGAGGCAAAAAGTGGTCCCGATGCAGTGTCAGATGTGTTAAATAAGTGAGCGTCGTAACAGATTCTTCCAATGGTCATAACTACTTCCATAAATGCGAATTTGTTCGTTATGGCGCAGTCTCAAAATCCAATGATGGTCTATCTTCCCATAAATGTGTTTCCTATATGTTCCATAGCGTCTTTATAATGGTCAGGGCGCCTCCAACGGTCATATAGATTTGTCAGGGCGGAGTCCCATTCTACGCGGTTCTTCTATTCTGACGAGGTTCAAATCCTACAAACCTACCTCTTATGAAGTCTTCCATTTGGTCTTTGTAACTTCCTATATTTTTTCCAACTTGGATTTCTTCTTACTGAGCTTCCTTGCCTTCTTTCCTATGCTCTGAGTCTCTATTTATGGAATTCTCTTTCCAATCTTGTTCTTATCTTCTCCTAGCGTAGTGACTTCGCGTTGCTGATGTGCTCTCAAAGGGTTCAAAGTTAATACCTCTTCTCTTATCACTTCCTAGGTGGATATAATTTCTTCTTGCATGGATAGGTCCTTCAAACCTTCTTGTGTTCTTTCAACCTCAACAACTAATTCTCTTGCCTTCTGTTTCTTCGACTCAACTTCTCGTTTTTCTATTAGTCGATCTATTTTTCTAGCTATGAAATCCCTTAGTTATTTCTTTTTATTTTCTTTAGTTGCTTCCTATGCTTTCATTTTGATCTGATCTTTCTCAATCCAAGTCTTAACTAGCAAAAAGAGGAAATGGGCATTGTTCTCAACAAACTTAATAACTTGAAATTCTTCTTTAGTCAATGTTCCATGAATAATAACAGGTACATTAATAACTCTTACACATAGGGTTATCATCTTTCCTTTGAACAAGCCTATCCTTCCCAATGAAGGTACCACAGTAGGCTTCCCCAAAATTTCCCAAGTGCCTTATGTCATAATATTCACTTGTGTCTCTTCATCCAAGACACATTCTATGTCGAAGTATCCTATTCTTGCACTTATGTGCTAGTTTTCATTCAAGATCTCTGGTAAACTGACATCTTTGTGATCATCCATCATTTCTTTCAACTGTTCTAATGTAGTATGAACTTTCTCTAGTTCTTTCCCTTGATAATTAGTTAACATGCTCTTATTCTCTTGACTTCCTTCATGGTTTTTTTGTCTCATGTTCATTTGTTCAACTTTAGCAATCATTCTTGGACAATTCTCAACCTCATGACCAACAATTTTACAACAAAGACAAATAGGTCCTGTACCAGGGAATTCCTTAGCAAGATGTCCTAGTCTTCTGCAGTTATAACATAGTGTCAATCCTCTCTTTCTTTTAAACGTTCCCCAACCTCTCCTGTACTGCGCACTAGGATCACAGTGTTGGACCTGCAAAATGAAAAAATTGTTTCTAGGTTCCTGTGTCCAATTATTAGTCCAACAATTCTTTCTGTGCATAGGAATAACATATCTTTCTTTATTTATATCAAATTTATTCAGATCAACTCTTTCTTCCAACTGCACCCTATCTTTCAGACATAATCTATTAAACATACTTAAATTCATGCTTTTGAAACAAATTTTTTTGCCTTACCTTACACTTATCAAAGAACAAAGCTTTACCTCTTTCAAGATCCTACCTCTTTTCTTGAGATCGGGTTTCTTTCTTAGCATAGAGATTTGCAAGTCAAGTAGAGTACTTCTCACTACAACAACATATCTATGCACATAGCTTCTCTTTTCTTTACTTCAGTTCCCAACATTCACAGTTTTAGTCTCGGCAACAAAACCATTTGTTGGCGTAGGGGCAGACTCAAGGTTCAACGCTTCAACAATGCACCAAAAAAACCCTAACTACCAGCCCTTTCGGAAACACCTGCGAAGCAGGCAAAGTCTCACCCAAGGTAGAGGTTGGGGGGGTTCAAGGACTCAAGTGTCTATAACCAAGCTAGGACACAGATCTATGATTATAACACTTCTATAGATTACTTAGGAGCAACATGCATCAACCTGTTAGTCATATTCCCATCGTAAATCAAACCCTAAGTACAGATCGACGCAGTAACAATGACAACATACACATTGCACTTAGCATCATAAGTTAGATCTAGCATATTCAAGATAAATAAAGCACTAAGCATTCATATATCTATCTATCATACATAACAATCAATGCACTAAGAAGACCCACAACATAAACATCATAGCACAAAGAAAACCATCAACACATGATATATGTGGTTCACCCTAGTGAGGGGCTAGGTCCACCAACTATGTCTTCTTCTTTATTAGGCTTCAATCCATTACATTTATCTGGTCTTGTGCACTAAGCCACAGAGCTAAGCTTCACACCAGATAGGTGATCTGCACACTAAGCACTAGATCCACCTTCCCAAAATCAGGTCAAGGCATAGAGCCAACTCCTCTATCAAGCATAGAGCCTTACATACATAGCTTGTTGCACTAAGCAATCCAAAACTACTTGCACTTAGCCTTGAAAGATATCGACTCTTCACCTACATTACATTCTTACTTATTTATACTTTTACATTTACAAAAATTCCTAATCATGGGTAAACCCATGGGCCGACATCCCATAACCCATTAGAAAACCCTAAGAACCCCATGTTGGGTTCACAAAGACTGAAAAACAAGTGATATCTGCGATCTCAGCTCCACCTAGGCACTCCTTCCTTGATCATTGCGTCGAAGTCCAAAAAGTGTTCAAACCTGACCAAGATTTCCTCAAAACTTGGTCGAGAGCCAACAAAGCTTTCACGACAAAGTTCAAGAATTTCAGGAATGAGAAGAAGTTTGGCTCAAGGAAGAAACCAAATCAAGAAAAGGATATGTCAAATATACAATGCTTCAACTGTTGAAAATATGGTCACTATAGATGAGGCAACAGATTTCGAAGAAAGGGAAACCTAAAAGAAAGTCAAGAAGGATAAAACACACTTCTTCTTCTAATTCAAGGTAACAATATTATTCAAATCTCTTGTATATACCATGTTTACATATTTTTTGTACATATCATATCATATATATAT
>SNQJ01S0087578.1:0-19199 GCA_010110895.2 Picea sitchensis
GGGAAAAAAATGGTATTTTTTATCCCCTTTTTCAAGCCATAAATATCTACCTTTTTACCTCCAAGTTGTTTCATTATCAAGTAACAACTTCCCTATTTTTTCTTCCAGTTGATTTAATTCTTCCTTTGAATATTTAGATAAGAATACACCTCCCAAACCATCATACAAATGCTCTATCTTGGAATCCACATCAGTAAGAAGATATTAATACTTCATATTTTTCGCATGGGTCCAAGTTATAGTTTCATATTTAACCCTTTTGAGATTTTGTTCAAATTTAATAGAATAATTTTTTTTCCAAGTAAATCATCAAAAGGAGACCACTACTCCTTTACCAATCTACATAAATCCTCAACCAACTTTGCTCTGAGTTGGAAATTAAAAGGTAGGGAATTTGTACCAACAATATCTAATTGAAATAGCACAGGAAAATTAGCTGACTTCCCCCAATAGCCACCCACTACCTAAATAGAAATTCCTCATTTACTAGAGATTTAGAAACCACAAATATATATATCCTTTTATCTATCGTGTGTTGTCCCACTCTTGTGTTACTCTAAGTGAGTTGTAACTTTACTAGCTCAATATCCAAGAACCCTACATGATCTATTTTTCTAATAAAATAGTCAAAAGGTACATCCACTTGAGTTATAGGTATTTTTACTTTGAAAGAATCTAAAGAAATATTTTAAATATCCTTTAGAAGTCTATTACTTTGGTGCACATCCATGCTCTAGTTAAACTTTTTCCCAAAACCCAATCCTATCATTGTAGGGGCATAAATGTTATGTACTTTTAGCTCCATTCTCATATCTTGTGAGTCTATAACAAGTACCAAACCTTATTCAAAAAACCAACAATTAGATAGAGAAATAACCCTACTCTTCCATCCACTTATGATATCACCACAATTCCCTTTTGAAACAACAAACCTAAAGTCCCACTAGCCAAGTAATTTCTTAGGTTCCTCATAATGTTTTCATGTTCACACATAATTTCTTATAATAGAAGAATCTCAATATTGTGTATAACCAAAATCCTTTTTAAGTCAATCCTTTTGGGTAAGCTACCCAAACCCCTATAATTGAAGGAGATGCATATAATGTATTAACCTATGTATGGGTGTTGTCTACTCTAGCATCCCATTGCAAATATAATTGATCACCTTCCAAATCCTTGGTTAATTGACGCAGACGTGCCTCCTCGGCTTGCCCTCTTCCACCAGAAACTTCTCTAAACTCAGGCCCGAAGAGATACAATGCCCCTCAGATCCCATATCGGAACCTTATGTCACCCACAGGTTACTGTTGATCTCGACAAGTTTCACCGAGAAATGGGGTTTGTGATACTCATTGAAAATGTGAACCAGTTCTTGTGCCAAATCAAAACCTCGAACCCCGTTGGTCGGTCAAGGCTTACGTCACTTTGGGAGTTTCCACATCGGCGGGGATCTCGCTACGCGATCTTGAGCCGGTCCAAGCTCAAATTCCGAACCCGATGTGACCGATCCTCCGGTATTTTTTTGTCCTCCTTGACGAGCGGCGGACCCTGCGCTGGAAATCCGAATGTTGTTGAAGAGTTCACCGATCCTGTTGCACCATTCCGCAGGTTCTGCCAAAGTCGAACCCAGCGATATGTGGCGACGCATTATCAATGGTAAATGATACCGGTGGGACTGTCGCCTTCGGCGGGTTTACGTGAAAGTTCTCCGTTAACTTCTTTCAGCGGCGAGAATTGTGAAGTCGCCAGTTAGATTCTCGGGATCGTGCCGCATCCTCCAGCGGCGATCAGTAAGCTCGATGTGATGCGAAATCACCGATCGCAGTTTCAGCGGTTATGAAAATCTTGCCTGGAAACCGATCGCCAAATCTGGGTGACTTTTGATCTCGGTGTGCCGGGACTAAACCTCGTGCAATATCAAGATCAATTATCGGTAAGGTTTAGCGAATGTCTCCACCAATGAATCTAGCGTTGATTCTCCTCCTTGAGGAACTTCTTTATGCTTCAAATCTTCTCTTGGTTCAAACCTCACGCATGTGTTCTTCCTCATGAGGAATTCACAAGGAACTATACCTCCTGAGCTTTGTCAATTTTGACTCCCTCTCGAGGAGACTTTCGCGGCATCTTTGCTTTCAGCTCAACCTCAACGACTCTCGAGGAAATGTTGGGTTCTTCCACACTCTGTTCACTTCCTGCTACAGTAGTCCTTAATCCTTTGCTCAGATTAGTTACTGAGACTTTAAATTCAACCTGCACTCTCACCTTACTACTAAGCAATTCAACCGTGGGTGAACGAGAATAAGAGTTTTAACTCTCTAGCCTCATCAATGCGCTCTATGCGGATGAATTCAATACGCATATCTTTGAGGAGTCTCAGCTCAAACAAAGAAACAGGTGAAACTCATTCTCTTCTCTCTCCGACTTCAATTCAATTGTGGGATCACATACCATGACATATCAAAGAAAATGTCACGTAATGACAAACATCAAGGCATTAATCAACCTGGAGAAACCAACTGGAAACCGTGGCAATTTGAATCAAAGTCTTTCTTCTAATACAATCATTTGTGGGTATTCTTCACCGGAGTTCTCTACTTTTATAACTGTCTCAGATGCCGATATATTTACAATGTGCAAAGGAGAATTAAATATGTTAACCCTTCAATTCTCTGGTATCAAATCCGCATTCGTTTATCTAACAACATTAAAACTATTGAATGCATTCCTATCTACTGAGGACGAGAGATTAAATGCTCAAGGTCCATTTACATTTATAAGTGTGCTTCATTAACTCTTTTCATTAATGTTTGACGCCATATCAAAAGTGTTTCAAAGGTGTTGGTCTTTGCCTTCTATCCATTTGTTCTTTCTGCTCCCGTCTTCCGACGATGGTTGTGGATGCTCCTAAATGTATCCTAAGAGCTGAAAACTTCATGGGCTCCGTCCGAGTTCCGCATCGGGTGTTGTCAATGCTTTTGTATCCTACCAGTTCATTTCGAGGAGCTAGCATCCTCGGTAGATTTGGTGCCGTTTATTAAATTATTCAAGTACTTCTTGCTTCGGTCTTTTTGCCCTTTCGTTTATCGATATGCACTCCATCGTGGATTTTTCGCCCCTCGATACCTTACGCCAACGGATCATTGGTTTCTCGGTTCAGTTCACGTTTCTTCATCCACAATGAACAAATCCGAAACATTAAAATGAGATATCCGATGCGAAATAACAACTCAATCTGGTAATATTGTTTTCTCCAGTTTCTCGGGGATTTTGCCGCGATTCAGGCATAATCATCTTGAAGGCTTGTTATGAAATTTCCCCTTAGAACCTTTCCTTCCCTCAGTCAGCTGAACAGATTTCCAACTTCAAGTTGTTTCTTCCACCAGGTGGGCTCTCGGCTTGTACTCGGTTCATCCATCGGTCATTTGCTTCACTTGAAGTTCACGAAAGCAGCTCATCGGACTCGCCGAAGGTAGCACTACTAGTCGCATCTGATGCGACTCACGGTTGATCCTCTTCCTTGTATCCCATATAAAATATTAAATGGGCTTTTTCCTGTACTCATGTTCACTTAATTGTTGAATGCAAATTATGCATGTTCCAGAATTTGATCCCATTGACGACCCTCCTTAGTGACTAAACTCCTCAATAAAATTCCCAAACTTTGATTCACTACCTCAATATGTCCATCCATATGAGGATGATAAGACGAACTAAAAGCCAAATTAGTTCAGACCTTCCATAAGCGTCTCAAAAATGACCTATGAATTTTTTATCATGATCCGAGACTATGCTCCTCAACAATCCATCGAGTCTCACTACTTCTCTGAAAAATACTGGAACAATGTGGGTGTCGGTAGGATGCTTATGACTTGGTATGAAATGTTCCATTTTTTTGAAAACCTGTCCACCACCAAAGATGGAATCCACTCCTCTTTAATTGACAAACCAACACAAATCCCATCTTGATAGCCTCCATGGTTTTCGGTATGGGCGATGCGATATAATAACTGAGCATTACGCTGACCCGCCGAGATGTTGACGTATCAAACACCTGTCGAAACCTCTTTTACATCGCCGCGTACCCTGGCCAATATCTGATTAAATTTCGGCTTCGCAGATGTTTTTCATGTCCAAATGACACCTTCAATCCCACTTGGCTATGCTTTCATCACCAAATTCTGATCGGAAATGGAATGCCGCAGTTGATTGCCCTCGAAACAACAATCCTTCTGGATTTAGGTAATCCATCCCTAGGACTCTCGATCCATGAAATGGATTCGGCCTCATTGGCAGCTCTCAAAAATGGATCCGCGTAATAACAGTTCAAAACCAACGTCTTGACTCACGAACTCTGTATAAGCAAACATTTCCTTCTCAGAGTGTCAACAACTTTGTTAGCAGTTTCTGAAATGTGTTTGATCACAAATGTAAAATTATACATGTACTCTACCCATTTCACATTCTTCTGGTTCAACTTCTCTGTTGACTTCCTGGCGCAATGCATGATTATCGTTGATAAAGACGAACTCCTTAGATTTATCGAAGTAATGCATCGCTTTCAGCATACGTATGATGGCGCCGACTCAACATATAAGTGAATTATTTCGAGCTTTCGTCATCGGTTTCTCGCGTAATATGCAGGCTGGCTGTCATCTTGACTCAGACCCTCAACAACGCCTGCGGCATCACATTTCGCTTTCAAATATTACGGAAATTAGGTAACTTTCGCGAGTGGTTGCTCTATTATCTTTAACTTCAGCGGGGTTGGAAGCTTTTCGGCTCTCGGTTGTCCAATGAAAAATCTTATGCCACTTCTTCACAGTGTACATCATTTAACATTAATTCGCGAAATTCGAATGAATTTTCTGTAGAACCTAGCCAATCCATGGAAACTCCTCACCCTCAAAAGATATTTCGGTGATGGCCAATTCTTTTCACTTCTACCTTCTCGGGATCCATTTTTAACTCATTTGCCGAAATAACAATTCCCAAATAAATGAGCTCTGTCCGCAAAAATGAGCACTTCTTCAAATTGATCGTGACTTCTCCTGCTATAGTTTTCTCATCGCAATGGCCAAATGTTTCAAGTGTTCAGCCTTGGTCTTAATGAAAATCAGTATATCATCGGAATACGCGACCACAAATTTGCCAATGAATTCCCTCGGGGCTTCATTCATCAACCATGAATGTGCTTTCGGTGTGTTTTCGACAAAGGGCGCGACGATATTCATACAAACCTTAGACATCGCGAATGTCATCTTCCATTCATCACCCTCTCATATGAATCGATGACCATCTCTGCCGGATCAATCTTTGAAAAAAATAATTTGCCCACTCAGGCAATCTATCAAATCATCCATTTTACCGTGATTGATCACGTACTGATGGTGATTTGGCTGCTCACTCTGAGTTTGTACACACATTCTCGGCCTCCATTCTTATAACCGGGACTTGGAAATGCAGTCGGAACAACACTTATGGACTTAGGCTCTCTTGGCGATCCTTGTCCGAGAAAATCCGCGCCTTTTGACCTCCTCGTTCTCATGAGGTGTCAGTCTTTTATCGTCTTATTAGGAAAACTTGCTCCGGGTATAGCAAGGGTCTATATTATTTTCCCTCATTCGGCGGCAATGAATGAGTTAGTTCATCCATGATGATATCATCGAACTCTCGCAGCAGTTCCTGAATCTCGTCGCTTGGATTGTCCACTCTTGTGCTTGTCAGGGACTATTCGGCTCCCTAACAACAAATAATTGTGGATCTTTGTTCTTCTCCATCTCGTGAAGTTCCTTCCCACTCATGAGAATATCGTGTTGTTACTTTCGACTTCACTTCTTTATCCTTTATGGGAAACAACTGCATTCTCCATCCATTCTTCTCCAAGATGTATGTGTTCATCCTTCCATCATGAACCACATTTCGATCAAACTACCATGGTCTATGACAATATATGACGCCAGCATCCATGGGAATAACATCACCACGAGGAATCTGATCATTATAATTTCCAATTTTAAATTCAACTAAACATTGTTAGTGACGCCTGGTGTCGCTGCGTGACCGAGGACTATGTGGACTCCGGTTGTAGTCGTTTTCGACTCAACTTTCACCATCTGGGTTGAAGCGAGTTATTGGTGCTCCAACGTCCCGCGATGACTTTTACATTTCCGATGGTGCATTGCAAGAGCTGACGATGCTCCTCTGCGGCATTGCTCTCCACCCTCTTTCGGTGTCAAAAGGAAAGGTCTTATGCGTCAGCGATCTTCCGCTACGCATCTTCATTCTCAATATCATTCCTCTACGCTTCAATGATGTGAGTTTCACCTCTATCCATTTTCCTATCTGTACAATCAACTGATTTGTGTTGATCCTTCCACATAGCACAAATGTCGTGATGACTCCTCCTGCGCCTGGAGTCCTCTACGGTGAGGGAAGGTGTTGGCGTCATCATCCGCCACACTGCTCGTATCTCTTCCGACAGGCATATTGTTGCCTCTGTGAGGTTCCACCATTTTCAATCTTACCGGTCTTTAGCACCATCTCAGCGGGCTTACATTGTTCTTTCGGGCAACCGCAGCATATAGCCCTCGGCTGTCCTACTACCCGGTTCGACTTCTCTTTTGGCTTCGGTGGTGGTAAGCATATTCCGCGATCACGTTGGTCGGCATGCTCAGCTCATCACGAACCTCGGATAATTCGGATATCTTACACCTTTCATCGCCGGCTCTCCCGGAGTGACTGCTGCGATATTGAGCTAGGTGCCGGTGTACTCTTTCACCGTCATCATCTTCTATCTCGGTTTTCATTAAGCTGAGACGGTGATCGATAATCTCACGGGGATGAATTTATTTCATCTTAAGTCATCCGGTTGACTCTTGTTTATGTTTTCAGCTGCGGCGCTGGCATCATCGTATCCCACCATGGGATGCATGCCCCTTCAATTTGGTATTAGCGTGCCTTACCTTCCTATCCTCTTGATATCTTCATGAAATCAAAGTAGGTGTAGAGAGCTCGAATCCCAATCAATAGTTCTTAGCATTAGGGCTTCCCTCGTGGGCTGGAATGTCCATCTTGAATCTTGGAACTCATCACGGCAACTTTGATTAATGGCTCCATCGAAGAGAATCCTCTGCGTGACCTCTTCATATTCATCTGGCTTCTTCAGCTTGAGATTCGTTGAACTCTCAATCCAACTCCACATCTCGGCGTTGTCTCCATCTACTCAATCAACAGAGATCTCATCATTTCTATTTCTGGATTCCCTGCTGACCTTCCTCTCCTTCGGGCATCCTGTCTTCTCGATCCGGTGACTACCTTTCTCTTCTTACGTTGGTATGTCTTCTCTATCTACGCTTTGAAGCGAATACTCAGCTCGATACCACTCTACGTATGACGTGCCTCCTCATTGTACCGCTTCCACGGGACCTTCCACCTAAACTTCGGAACCTGAGCTACAATGCCCTCAGATCACATATCGGGACCTTTACATCACCCACAGGTTACTCTATTGATCTCTCAACAAGTTTCTTGGGAAATCGGGTTTCGATATCCGAAACTCGCGTTCCTTCTTGTGCAAATCAAAGCCCAAACCGGAAGTGGTCGGATTCGAAATGCTTCCATCCTTTTGAGTTCCCTATCGGGATATCTCTACCCACGATGCCGACAGTCTGAAGCTCCAAAATCCGAACCCCTATGTGCCAATCCTCCGATGACATCTGTCACCAGCATTGTGGACCCCTGGCTTGTGATCGAGAAATCAGAGTCCGGTTCTCGATCCATTTCATATTCGCGGGACGCAAAGTCCAGAACCAAATATCTTGTGATACTGTCAATGCTAAATGACGCGATTGGGACTGCGTCCTGGCTTCGGGTTTATTGAGTTCTCGGTGCTTCTTTCAACGAGAATTAGCGAAGTCGTGAATCCCCGGATTCTCTAGGATCTCGTGCCGCCACTGTCCTCATGACAATCAGCGATTTCGATGTGATCGGAAATGCGCCGATCGCGTTCATCAGATTATGAAAATCTCGGAAAACCGATCTGCTTGAATCCAGATGAGTCTTGATCCTCTGTCGCCGAAGGACTGACTCATGCCTTCTCCAAGATCCAATCATCAGTGGGATTTCGCGAATGTCTCCTGCGAATCTTGGATGTTGATTCTCCTCTTTGAGGAACTTCTTTCTGCTCCAAAGCTTCTCCCGGTTCGAACCCCACCAGTGTTCTTCCTCCGCGAAAATTCTGGCTATCCTCTGGCGAGCTTTGTCAATGTTGACTCCCTCAGAGACTTTGCGCACGCTGCTCATGCTCAACCTCCAACAACTCGAAATGTTGGGTTTCTTCCGATTCGTACGCACTTCCTGCTATAGTATTCCTTAGCCCTCTGCTCAGATTAGCTACTTAGACTTTAAATTAAACCTGCACTCTCTTGCACGACTCTACTAACTAATACGGGCGGATGAGAATAAGGTTCTTCTAGCCTCATCAGCACTCATGCGGATGAATTCAAGCGCACTCTATCTCGCGAGGGAATCGGCTCAAGCAGAGAAACAATTGAAACTCATTCTCTTCTCTCTCGCACTTTCAATTCAATTTGTGAGATCACATGCCTCAAAAACGTGTGCATGACATAAAGCAAACATCCATGAGCGTAATATCAACCTGAGAAACAACACAAACCATGTAGCTCAATCAATGTCTTTCTTCTATTAATTGACATAATATGGGTATTCTTCACCAGTTCTCTACTCTGCTCTGCTTTCTCTCAATGATCTCGTTATGTTACAATGTACAAAGGGAGGGTGCCTATATTCATTTTCCCTCTCGAATCTCTAGACTATCAAATCTACAATTAATTCCTATCTAACGACATTAAAACTATTGAATGCCTTCCTATCTACCGAGGACGAGAGCTTTTCAAAGGCTCAAGGTCCATTTACAATATACAAAGTGCACTTCATTAACTCTTTTCATTAATGTTTGGTATAACATATCAAGGTGTTCAAAATTTGAATTGATCAGGCTATCGATTCTTTCTGCTCCGCGGCATAAGCTTGATGAGTTGGATGCTCCTGCATCATTAATGCCTTTCCATAATTTAGGTTCATCAAGGATTTCCTCCCTCTTCTGAAAACCCTATATCCCATTTCCTAATTTTTCATCCCAAAACCCCTTAAAAAATCACTCTAAGAACAAAGGTACCCAACTTTATAGGTATAAAGTTGTACCCGTAGACCCTTCCCTTACCTTCTAAGAGGAGGATCCTTGATTCGAACCCATTGTTATATCATCTCCCTCAAGGATTGAAATTGATTTTGACACAATTAATAATACCATAACCACCAATAGGTAAAGGTAACTCCTCCCTTTGTCTAGAAAGACTACCCATGGATGTTCTCATCTCCCTTAACCTTGGAGATCCTAAATTTATAGTAGACCATGACCCAAAATTCATATGCATGACACACATAGATATATGTGTTCAAAGTGGGGAAATAAAATGCTATCCATATACTTTGTTCCCTAGTTAGGGACTGATAATCGGTCCAAGTTTAATGCATGGAAATGATTAATCATGTAGCCACCATTTCATCAAAACCCTTTCCACACTATATTCAAAGCTCGTTTATCATATTTCATGTGGCCTCCTTATCCCAATAGGTTTGTGACATTCCATTTTTCTAAAGAAGCCACAAAAAAAGGTTGTTTTCCTCGAACAACCTCATTAGTAACCTCTTTTGACAGTAAATTCTTTCAAACATGTACTTTATTCATGAAAGGAAAGCTACAGGCTTAAAAAAAATGACCAAATTGATAACATCATAAACATATAAATAGAATACCCACATGATCAAGTTGATGTTTGACATAAACAACTCTTTTTTTAGAGTCATGCTCTCTACCAAACCTTGATGTTGATCTATACTAACCAAAACCATAGAAGTATCCATTTAGCCTAGTTATTTAAAGGATAACTATCCTTGATAGAATACCCCTATCAAATTCCTTATATCCTTAAGAATATCCAGTGACCAAAATCTAGGAGAAGCCTCGACATCTTAACAAAAACATTAGTATTCACCACCTTCTACATTTTTGCATTGAAAAAATCCATCCATATTTTCACCAATAATGACATAGGCCCTTTTTCCATAAAACTTCCAATATTGTCTCCACATCAACAACTCCCTTCAAGTAGAAATTAATCCACCCTCTCACAAGAAGAGAAAATGTCTGTGAATAACCCAATAGAGGAGTTGAGTTAACCTCAATCCAACATTTTAGGGTTTTCACACATAATCAATGGCCATGAAAATGACAAACTATAATTTTCTATAACATCTTCACATCTTCATTCAACTTGATATCACCCCCCATAATAAAATTAACAAGTGAAACCTTTGTCTTGATGCATTTATGGTGCTTCTAGGACTTGGAGTCATATTTATTTGAAGGTGGAGCTTCCTCTAAAACTTCCCCTCCCTTGCAATCTAAATGGTTCTTTGAACCCTTACCACCACCATATTCACACTCTTCACACGATGCAGTGAAATCCAAAGCTCGTTCAACAATTCCTTTTCCAAAAAAACCTATAGTAAAATAACCATATGAAAAACTCCACATAGTGTCCATGTGAGTAGAAAAACTAAGAAACTTTCCTTATGAGGAACCCTCTAGTTTACCATACAAATGATGGATCCCCTATTATGAAGTAATGAGAATATTTGGTGAACATTCCCTAGATATACCTGCAAATCTATGACATGACAAAACATATCCATCCTCCAATTCAAGTCATCCTTCCTTTCATTGTTCACCTAAAGTACTATAAAGGGCCTTGCCGAAACAAACCTCATCCTAACCATAAAAATTTTTAACCACTTCTATAAGAGTTTCTAAGTCTCATTCTCCAAAGAAAAAGACTCTACAAGAGGGACTTTAAGTGTAAATGGTTTCAAACCTTTAACAAAACCATTGATGATATACAAAGACCAAACTTTGCAAGCTCATAAGGATCTTATGAAAAATGTACCAAAACCTCTTGCATTCTTCAAATTCCTTCCTTCTTTTTATGTGAATAGGAGAAACAAGTCATCTTCCATCCTTTAAAACCCTCCTTTCATTTTCTTTAAATGGGAAAAAAATGTTAAGAACACAAGGACTATGAATACACACACACATATATAAAGGATTATAAATGGTTTATTAAAAAAAAACCCACTTTTTTATAAGATAAGTTGGCATGCAACTTGTTTTTATGAAAAATTAACATTCTATATTATATAAATGCCCATCTAACTCTTTATGGATGATAACATTTTACCCTAATATATAACAAAATATCATTCAGAAAGAGTAGTAATATTGTCATCCATGACATTACAAATACGACAATGAAGAAAAACATCAAGAACAACTTTTAAAGTTTTTTAAAGGCGATATGTGAAGTAAGGATCCATCTTTTATCCAGCGATATTTATTTGAAATTTAATATTATGAATAAATTTGTGTACCTTTTAAAGGTTTAAATTTTTTATAAATTTAGTAGATTTTCAATAATTTTGTTAAATGTGGTATAGTCAATACTTATGCTTTATGTCTTATTTTTCTCTAATATCATATTTAGGTTGGCATGGAAATTAAATTTAATATACTTTTTATTTTAATATACATAGAGTTCAGGGTTAAGCAGATCACAAATGATAAAATCTAAGGACAGTGAGCACTACTGGTGAGAATTTTTAAAGTGGAGGACAATCCTTATCCCTCACACAAGCTCTCTTCAATTTAGCATTCAAGCGAGGGCTTCCTAAACCCTGGATGCAAAGCCTCATTGTTCCTATTTTTAAAAATGTGGATAAAAACATTCCCTCTAATTGGACAGATTGTAGTTGTAGATTTTATGCAAGATTTATGGAATTATTTTGGAAAGAAGATTAGCATTTGGCACAAAAGTCCTTTGTAAAAGAGCTAAAGGCCAGGCCAGGTTTGGGATATATCATTCAACTGTGTACTATCTTGTTACCTTTATGTTCATTGTAGAGGAGTTCCACAATGCTAAAACCAATCTTTTTACATTTGTTTTGTTGACTTTAGAAAATCTTTTGACATGATTTCTAGGAAAAACGAAATGGGTTGGAAGAGATAAAAAGTGCCTCTCGAGTTGATGGATGCTCATTAAGGATATATGAGAACATTATTTCTAAGTTTAAAAATAATGAGGGTTTGTCAAAAGAGATTAACTTCAATATAGGATTCAAACAAAGTTGCCCCTTATATCCCCTACCTTTGGCATTTACATTGATAAGTTAAGAAGAATGCTTGGAAAAAGCGGGGTGTGTCGGCCCTACTCTCTTGGTATAGAGTCTTCAATATTTCTTCTTTATGTTGATGATATCGTTCTTGCTTGTAACAGGAGTCCCATGATCTTGAAAACCAACTAAGAATCCTCAAGTATTTTTGCTCCAATATGGGTATGGTAGCATTATCTTATTAAGACTAAGGTCATGATTATTAAATCTAATAGATCCCTTATGATACCTTTATATATGACAAAAACAACTTGGAGGAAGTGACTTCACACACAAATATCTTGGGAGGTGATATTCTACAAGATCAATTGGAATTGAAAAGGGATTATTGGGGATGGAAAGCTTATTATGGGCTTGAAAGCAGTGGTAAAAGCAGTGATCTTTGGATTTGGGATAAGAGAAACTCCTCTTTGAGACTCTTGTTACACCCTATTATTCTTTATGGATATAGAGTTTGAAGTGTGGTATCTCTTACGAATCTTTGAAGATGAGAGAAAATACAAAAGGGTACATAACCTATAATCTCAAATTAGGAAATACGCCCTATCACATCCTCCTGGTAGAAACAAGCCTCTCCCACATTGAGAGCATGGCTATGACTAGATACCTAATGTATAAGAACAAGAGTTAAGCAACATGGAAGACAAAGTACCTAAAATTGCTTCAAATCCAGTTGTAACCACCATCAAATCAAACGAGGATGGCATAGGCCTTGGGTCTTGGATAAACTATTAAGAATCATGGAAGGAAACATTTTGTAGAATAAGATAATATTAAAAAATGTCAAATCAAATTTTAAGGAAAAATGTGGTGTGATAAAGAGTTAGAGGGAAAGAAAATTAAGGTATTATAAAGAGATGTATTGTGTAACCTAGAATATCAAAATTATCTATCTGTTTGTAAAGTGTAAAGAAAAAATAAGCATTTCCAAGATAAGAACAAATTCTCATGAGCTCCATGAGTGGCTTGGGCATTGGTCAATTCTAAAATGCCATGGGATGAAAATTTTTGTCACCTTTGTGACACTAAGAGGTTGAAGATGAAAACACTCTCTTAGGTTGTCCAACCTATATACCCATATTATATCTCATTTTCAAAATATTGATGCTACCAGCCTTCTAACACTTAACTCAACAAAAGTATGGTGATCTTGAAATCTTCTCTTAATGTTTTAGACACAAAAACAAGAGTCTAAAGAATCACAAAGTAATCACTTACCCTCTTAAGGTCCGATAGAACAGTAGGTCTTAGTGGTTGATATCATCATCATCATCAATGGCTATCATATTTAAGTTGACATGGAAATTAAATTTAATATACCTTTATTTAGTATTTATTTCATGTGATTTTTAATTTAAATAATTTTATTTTTTCAATTAAATTTTTTAAAAATATTATATAATATGTGTAGAAAACCAAATTTTAAAATATTGAAAATAATTTTTTCTTTTTAAAAAAAATATTTTATTGAATTTTTTATTTTATAATAATAATAATAATAATGTATATAACAAATTAGAAAATTGTTTTTATAAAGATAATGTAAATAAACAATAATATTATTATACATTGTAAAAATTCTTCAATGTATAATGATGCTTTTTTACACAAAATTAAAATCATGATAAGGTGAGTTAGATTTTCACTAGACCCATACGTATTCATCTTTGTTTTTGTCATGGTTTTGCTACTTGGGTTGAAATTGTTTTAGCTCTTTTTTGTTTTTTTAGTTATAATAAATGGTGTTGCCTCTCCATTTTTAAATTGAAAAGAGGGATGAGAGAAGAGTGTTATCCTCTCTCCCCCCTGTTGTTCCTCATTATTGTATAAGGTCTTTGTATATATATTAAAGAGACCAAAAGAACTTGGAAACATCAAATTTATAAATGTTGATATTTCCTTCTTGTCACCCATTTACTATTTGATGTGTTTTAATCAATTGTGAAGGAAAGTGGTGGTTATGACCTTCCTCTTGATATAAAAACGGTTGGTTTGGAAAATTGGTAGAGAAAACAAAGTCTAAGTTGGATTGGACCCATGCATTGGTAGAGATGACACATACATTCCCCCCCACAATCTAGTTATGGATATGAAAAGTCGATCCTACCATACTATGATGCAAGTAGCTTAGGGATTGTTGATGACATTTTAATCATTTGTGAAGGAAAGTGGTGGTTATGACCTTCCTCTTGATATAAAAATGGTTGGTTTGGAAAATTGGTAGAGGAAACAAAGTCTAAGTTGGATTGGACCCATGGATTGGTAGAGATGACACATACATTCGCCCACACAATCTAGTTATGGATATGAAAAGTCAATCCTACCATACTATGAGACAGGTAGCTCAGGGATTTGGAACTTTAGATAGGTTGTATTTGTGGCTTTCCTGGGAAGAGATTGGACTAGAAGAAGAGAATCAAGACTTATGTGAATGATATACTTAAAATATAAGAAGGTTCTTCATACATATGAATGATCAAGATGATCGTCTCATGTATTCTTTGAATCCCACAGTTAACTATAAACCTAGAATAGGATACAAGACAATAACTCTTGAGGGTAATGGTAGTCCCAATCCCTACTGATTGAGGCTTTTATGGAAATTCAATTGTACATGCAAATAAAAATTGCTTATGTGGTTTTTGTTAAACAAAAAATAATTAATATGGGAAATCTTTCAAAAAAGAAGATGTGATGGATTGGGTTAATGTTGTATCTAAAACATTATAAGGCACCATAAGGAAATTTTCAGAGAAGAAAAAAAATCGTTATCACAATAATTACCAGAAAGAACGAAATAGTAAGCATAATGGGATGATAGATCCAAAATACGATATCTTTATTGTCTTGAGAGAAAAGTTCACTTTCCTCTTCCATGGGGGAACCTCCAACAAAGAATATCTCAAGTACAAATTATGTCGCAATACAACCTTTTCGATGTTTTCTACCCCTATTTATACTATTTCTATCTTCTAGAGAACATTCTAGACGAAGAACTTTTTATAGGCGAAAATTTCTAGTAAGTCTTATTACATTGTACATATTCACATTAATACATAGGTATGATTTACTAATGAAGACATTTATTACATAAAAAAAACATATTATTATATCTACTTGATGGGTTAGGTAGGTTAGGACCCAAACATGTCCTCCCCCTTAAAGAATAACCTTGTCCTCAAGGATTGAGATATGATAATTTTTGTATAATGGTGGCCAACTCCCATGTATCATGATCGAGTTGAGTATCCTTCTAGTGTACCAAAACTTCATGAATTGTGCACTAATGGAGATGACATTCATGTTGGGCCAAGACCGCTTGTGGCTACAACCAAATGGAAACTTCATCATCCAATTCAGGGAGACTAGTTTTAATCTATCACTTGGTTCCATTCAATTTATTTAAGCAAGAAACATGAAAAACTGGATGGATCTTAGAGTGACTAGGAAGTACTAACTTGTAACCCAGAAGCCCTACTCACTTGAGTATTGTATAAGGGACAAAAAACTTTAGAGAAATTTTCTAGTAGTCATATACTTTGAGGGACGTTTTCTTATAACATTATAAATGAATAAACACTCGATCCCCTTAAGAAAAATGGAGTTCATAATGACACTCATTAATTTGTTGCTTCATGAAATTTTGAGACATGAACAAATTCTCTTTGAGGGTACGTAGAATGTTAGCTTGGAATATAATTGTTATGTCTACCTCTTGTATCTTGGAGACACCAGACATGAAAGATAATATTGAACATGTATTTTGACCATAAAATTCCTCAAAGGGATTCATGTGAGTAGCAACATGGTAAGATGTTTTGTACCACCATTCAACTAGTGGTGACAACTAAATCCATTGAGATTTTCTTTCAGACCTGATGCACTGCAAATATGCTTCCAAGAAATTGTTGAATGCTTCGATTTGACCATTAGTTTGGGGATGATAGGCAGTGTCAAGATGAAATTGAGTGCCCTAGTGCATCAATAATTCTTTCTAGAAGTTTCTTGTGAAATTTGGATCACAGTGAGAGACAATAGAGTGGGGCATGCCATGGAGTTTGAAGATATTGTCCACAAAAACTTGAACTACTATGTAGGATTTTAATGGGTTTTGGAGGGAATATAAATGAGCATATTTTGAAAGGATATGGACCACAACCATGATGAATGATTTATTTCCATATTTGGGTATTCCAACAATGATTTCCATAGAGATATCAGTCCATACAGAAGGTGGAATAGGGATAGGCTATAATGTGCATGGAGTTTTGATTCTTTCCCCCTTGTTGCATTGGCAAGTATCACATTCAACCACAAAATTATGTATCTCCTACTTCATTACTTACCCAAAAAAGGAATTCTTTATCTCTTCATATGTTTTGTGAAAGCCAAAATTCCATGTTGTTGGTGAAACATGAAGTTCAAAGAGCATAGTGGATTTAAAGTGGGACTGTTTGCTAAAATACAAATGAACTTTATAGTGAAGCACCTCATTTTTACAATATTATTCTGAAGATGCATTAGTGCCTTCTTGCAATTTTTGGATTAGGATAGAATGTTTGGGATATTAGAATCATTCCTGGAAAAATTCATTTAACCAATCATCTACAATGAAGGAGAGTGAAAAGAGGGACCCTTCTACTTCATATTTCTTGGAAATAGAATCAACAATCACATTCTCTTTTTCCCTTATTTCAAATGATCTCATAATCATATCCAAACATTTTGGTCAACCACTTATGTTGCTCAAGGGATGAAATTATTTTTTCCAAAAAATATTTGAGGATACAACGATCAATTTTAATTTGGAAGAGTGTTCCTGGAAAGTAAGGACACCAAATATCCACTGCATGTAGAATGGCCAACATTTCCTTTTCATAGGTGGATTTTCCCAAGTGTCTCTTGTAACACACCCATCCCCCTAAGTATCCTTTGAGTGAATTGGGTAATCAAATTTCATTCTCCTTAAAGGAATTTCCAACATCCTTTTCGATGATATCATTATTTTTTGCTCGTCATGAGCTTTCCAATGACTACGATTTCACTCAAATACGAATTCACAATCTAAATTTATATCCTATTTAAGATTGTGTCTATTTCCCTACCACGTATCATCCACATGAAAACCTATCACACTTGTCCTCCTATGTGTAGTTGACATGAATTTTCCGGGTGCATGTGCCTAGTTCCATGGTGTGGATGTGGCATTGAACACATCGTGCTTAGACAATATATTATAAAAATTATTTCTCCTCCCCTCTCGTCTCTATAGGGATCCTCCGATTCGGTTGTCCCCACGATGATCTACTCTTCAAGGTCCGAAAACCAAATCTGATGGTATTCCCAGAAATATCAGATGGTTTCAGAGACTTTATTTTGGACAACTAGAGATTCATCATAATCCATGGTTGTACCACATTCTCTCCACGCGTTGTGCCATCCTCTCCTAGACACATGGCATGCATATTTCCCATAGACGTGCACCCATGGCTATTAAAAAAATAGTCCACATGGCACCCTCCATGCTCATAATGTGGCACCACCTGCATTATAACACGTTGTACCATCCACGTCGAACCCCTTAGGCCTTAAGATAAAGATATGTGTTCTATATCGTTAGTGAGACCTCTCGGACCTTGGTAGATCGATGGCCTAAAACCTGTCTCGGAGCTCCTCCATATTGTTAGATTCGATGGTCATATTTCCTCCTCAAAGCTTCTCCCTCAGATTATCTCACCATGACCCACTCCAAAAGTTCATTATGATGGACGACCAGGATATCCCCTGGGAGCTCCTTCATTCTCAACCCATCAAAGGTTAGATCTTCTCCCCATAGCTCTTCCCTCAGAGTGTGTTTCTATGATTCCATCCAACCAATCCCTTGTGATGGACGGTCAAGGTCTTCTCTCGAAGCTCCTTCATCGGAGTATGTCTTTGTAACTTACTATGATACCCCATGACTTCAATTTTTGACTATTACTTCAATTATTGCTTTCAATTTAGAATTTTAATTATTTTCCGAAAAAAAAGACAAATTTGTCAATTGACCAAAATTGAATTGTAAAACCTTATTATTTTATGAAAATAAACACATGTGAAGAAGGGGCACACTTTGAAGAAATTGTTAAAGAGGGAATTAGGAATCCAATGGATTTGGCCAAGTGGTAGCAGAATGAGACAAGTTGTGGAGTTAACTTAACTTCAAAAAGACACATTCTATATTTATAGGAGAATATGTGAACATGTGTAAAGTAAATTATGACAGGTGGCTAGTGAGTAGAAGGCTCAAGAAAAGTGTCACAAGTCCTAGGAAAAATAAAATAGGTCATGACTAGGGAATGGGACACCATTCCTAGGAGGTGACTGGATAGGTTGAGAAGGCTACACACTATCTGACTAAAAACAATGAACATTAAAAGATTACTCACAACAACGAGAGCTCATAATTATGCAAGAGGCCACAAAGGCATACCCTTGGATTTCGAACTCAGATCGGGGGTGACAGAGGTGAAATAGACTCTAGTCTAATGTTGGGAGGAACATGGTCTTCAACATGTGGTTTCCCCAGTGTTCCAGGTTTTATTTCTTGTGATGAACATGCTCATTATAAAGTGTTTACTTAAATACTTATTGTGTTAGTGTACAATTATGCGATTTAATTCTATGGATTAAACAATCATAATAGTATTAGAAATTTAATGCTTAGTGTATAAGGAATTAGATGCATATTATATGTTAGCATTAGAGATGTAATGCTTTATTTATAAGGAACAAATGCATATTATATGTTTGTATAGAAAGGAAATATAACAATTATTCTTCTTTACGAACAAAATTATAATATCAATAATAGATTATAGGTATACATAGGTAAAAACCTAATTACAAATCTA
>SNQJ01S0087578.1:20214-31893 GCA_010110895.2 Picea sitchensis
CTATGATACCCCATGACTTTGATTTTTGACTATTACTTCAATTATTGTTTTCAATTTAGAATTTTAATTATTTTCCGAAAAAAAAGACAAATTTGTCAATTGACCAAAATTGAATTGTAAAACCTTATTATTTTATGAAAATACACACATGTGAAGAAGGGGCACACTTTGAAGAAATTGTTAAAGAGGGAATTAGGAATCCAATGGATTTGGCCAAGTGGTAGAAAAATGAGACAAGTTTTGGAGTTAACTTAACTTCAAAAAACACATTCTATATTTATAGCAGAATATGTGAACATGTGTAAAGTAAATTATGACAGGTGGCCAGTGAGTAGAAGGCTCAAGAAAAGTGTCACAAGTCCTAGGAAAAATAAAATAGGTCACTACTAGGGAATGGGACACCATTCCTAGGAGGTGACTGGATAGGTTGAGAAGGCTACACACTATCTGACTAAAAACAATGAACATTAAGAGATTACTCACAACAATGAGAGCTCATAATTATGCAAGAGGCCACAAAGGTAGCCCCTTGGATTTCGAACTCAAATCGGGGGTGACAGAGGTGACATAGTGGTGCAACCTGCCCTCGACGGCACAACCGCTCAAACTAGGACCTTCTTCCTCTCTGCCCGAAGAGCAACAATGCTCCCCCTAACTCCTCTCGGGAGTTCTTGTCACCCACAGGAATCCTTACCCGCGCGACCCTCCCTTTCTGGGTTATCGGAGGATCGTCCCTCGCGACTTCACAAGTTCAACTCTGGATACTTGACCCTCGGATCCCCAAGGCCCGATGTCTCTGGTCAACGTTGACCTTCCTTCGGTGTATCGGAGCCCGCGCTATCGCGACTTGCGTCACTCGACTTTCGGGGTCCCAACTCCCGAGATCCGAAACACCGAGATGTCGATAACTTGCTATCTCACCTCTCACAAGATCAATCTCTTCTCCCTTCTACTCCTGAGACCTGATATCCCAAGATGGCTTGTCACATCACCCGACCATGGACCACGCTCCTACCAAATCGGGGAATCGCCACTCGCGATTTCGTCGTGCATGCAACTCTTGCACTCGCCAACTTCGATATGCCGATGTGCCATGGAAAATGAGTTCTACCTGCACTTGAGGGTTAAACTCTCCACTACTTCTCCCAGATCCGATAGTCCACGGGACTTCGCGATTATTCATAGAAATTCAAGTCGTCGATTCTGTTCCTCTTGGATTTCTTTTGCTCCAAACTCTGCCTTGTTCGAAACTTATCCGGGATCCCTTTTCCCGGAAATCACAAGGGATTATCCCTCCTGGCATTTTATCAACTCTGACTCCTTCAGAGACTTCGCCCACGTCTTTCTTCACAGACCTTCAGACTTCAATTCTTCCATAAAATCACATACGCAACATATGAAAGAAATACGTAACAAGAAGCAAATAGGCAAAGGCATAATGCTAAAAACACACAGAGAATAAAGACATCCATGGAATTGAATCAAGTATTTCATGCCTTCTTGTCTTCAACTCGCCTTTGAGACTTTGGGCCCAACCTGCACTTCACCTGCATGGTTCGAATAACCCAACACAATTCCAGAAGAGGAGAATCAGAGTTTAACTATAGAGATCCTCCCTCGACGCACTCTATGCGGAGGAATTCAACTGCACTCTATGCAGGAATCTCCTGGCTTAAACAGAGAAACAACTGAAACTCATTCTCGCCTCTCTCCCAGATTTCTAATCTGCCATGAAATCACATATGCAGCATATACAATGAAAGCATAACAAGACGCAAGTAAACAACAACATAATATCAACAATATATAGAGAATAATCACAGCCATGGCATTGAATCAAAGCTTTATTATTAATTCAATATCTGTACATGGGGATTCTTCACCAGTTCTCTGGTTTTCTCTCTCCTTTCTCTTGGATGCTAAAAATGAATGAATATGAATCATAATATTACAATGATACAAAGGAGGGGGTCTATACTCCATTTTCCCTCTCGAAAGAAAAACTATCTAATCTAGACTTAATTCTCTTATCTACCTGCACTAAATCTTATCTTTTTGCACTAAATCTAATAAGTGCCTCAACTACCTAAGGACAAGAGCTTATCTTCTCAGGGTCCGTTACAAGGTACAAGTGCGCTCTATTATGAATTCTTTCATTCAAATGGCAGCGCAACAGGTATCAAGGTGATTCAAAATTCGACGCTGGCGCCATCCAGCTGTCTTTTCTTTCTCCACACGCTGGCTCGCTTGATGAGGTGTGGATGCTCCTGCATC
The DNA here is from genome assembly GCA_010110895.2 of Picea sitchensis. Taxonomy (NCBI): domain Eukaryota; kingdom Viridiplantae; phylum Streptophyta; class Pinopsida; order Pinales; family Pinaceae; genus Picea; species Picea sitchensis. The sequence continues at coordinate 22,489 of SNQJ01S0087578.1, forward strand.
ATACTCCTCGACTCAAAGGATTTCATGGGATCCTCTCCATGAGCTCCTGCACCGCATGCCCATATTTCTGGATCACTGCCTCTGTCTCCGAGCTGGAATCCTCCACTGGGTGATTCTTCCATTTCACCAGGTATTCAAAATATTGCTTCTTCCTGGTTTTTCTGCCTACTCGCTTATCCGGTATACACTCCATCTGAGGCTTCTGTGCAACTGGCAACTGCTTCTACCACTGGATCACTGGTTCCTCAGTTCCAGTGCTTACTTCATCAGCCCCGTATGGTTATAAATCCAAAATATTGAAAATCGGAGATATCTCGATGCCCTCTGGCAACTCAAGCTCATATGCATTTTCGCCGAATTTTCTCAGGACTTTGCATGGCCCGATCTTTTTCATTTTGAGCTTGTTATATGTTCCCCTTGGGAACCTTTCTTTCCTCAAGTGTGCCAGAACCATGTCTCCAACCTCAAACTTAATTTTCCTCTTCTTTTGATCGGCTCTATGATTGTACTCTTGATTCGACTTTTGCAGTCGCTGCTTCACCTCCGCGTGAAGTTCTTGCATCGCCTCAGTGAACTCTTCATCTCTCGCGCTACTAGTTTCAGCTTGTTTTGACTCCCTGAGCTCAGAAACTCCTCGTGGTTGTTTCCCATACAAAATTTGAAATGGGCTCTTACCTGTACTCCGATTTGCCAAATCATTGTACGCAAATTATGCCTGTGATAGGATCTGATCCCAACTGCTGTGATGCTCTGTCACAAGGCTTCTCAACAGATCCCTTAAGCTATTGTTGACCACCTCGGTCTATCCATCTGTCTGCAGGTGGTATGTTGAGCTGAATGCCAAGTCAGTCCCCAACTTCTTCCATAGCGTCCTCCAAAAATGACCTATGAACTTCGTATCTCGATCCGAGACTATGCTTCTCGACAATCCATGCAATCGGACAATTTCCTTGAAAAATAAATTCGCGATGTGCATCGCATCACTGGTCTTATGACATGGAATAAAATGTGACGTGTTCATCCTCCCATCATGAACAACATTTCTGTCAAACTGCCATGGTCTACCAAATAATACATGAAAGACGTCCATGGGAATAACATCACACATAATTTTATCCTTATAATCACCCATTTTAAATTGAACCAAGCATTGTCTCGTAACACATACCTGGTGCCCTTTCTGCAGCCATGACACTTTGTATGGACTTGGGTGTTTGTTCATCTTCAACTCCATCTTCTCCACCATCTCGGTTGAAACGAGATTATCGGTGCTTCCACTGTCCACTATGACCTTGCACTTCCATCCCTTGGTCTTGCACATGGTCCTGAACAGTCTGCATATTTGCGCTGTGTCCTCCACCTCTTTCTCAGGCTTCAAGAGAACTTTATGAACTGTCAGCGACTTCCCACTTCCAGTGTCCTCATATTCTATGTCACGCCAGTGCGCCTCGGTGACGTGAGCTTTTTCCTCTGTCCATCTTACGGTCTGGACAGTCATTGTCTTTGTCTCCATCTTTACCACACGTAAAACATGTGATAATTCCTCCTCACCCTCTTCCTCTACCTCAAGTATGAGGAAATGTGTTCACGTCATCATATTCTCCTTGCTGATCATCTTGTTGTCTCCTCGACTCAAAATTTTGTTGCTTCTGCTGTGAGGTTCCACCTCTTTCAGATTTTCCCTGAGGCCTCTTCCACTCCTCCTTGGGCTTCTGTGTTCTTTCTTGGGCAATTGCTTTACCTCTGGGCTAGATCTTGCCTCGCCCCTGCTGTCCTTGCTTGCGGCTCAGCTTCTCCTCGGATTTTAGAGCCATCTGGTATGCATCCTCAACTGTTCAGATGGTAACCATGCTTAGCTCATCCTGAATGTCATACCTCATACCATTCAGGTATCTCGCCACCTTCTCGTCATCACTCTCCCAATGACCATCTCTGATGTTGAGCCTGTAAAATTCCTCGGTGTATTCTTTCACCGACATCATCTTTTGTCTCAGGTTCTGCATCCGCCTGAACAAAGTGATCTGATAATCTCTGAGGATGAACTTCGCTTTCATCTTAGCGATCATCCGATCCCAGCTCTTGATCTTTTGTTTTCCCTTGGATCGTTTGTCTGCCTGCAACTCGTCCCACCATAAGGCTGCATGTCCTTTCAACTTGGTTACAACATGCCTTACCTTCTTGTCCTCTTCGATATCGTCATAATCGATGTAGGTATCAAGTGCCCGCATCCAATCCAGCAACTCTTCAGCATTTAGACTCCCCTCATAGATGGGAATGTCCATTTTGGTCTTCGAGCTCATCCTCGAAATGGCTCTGATCAACCTCTATGTTGATGCATCCTCTGTCGTGACCTCTTCGGCATCATGTCCAGCTTCCTCTTCAACCTCGAAATCGCTGAACTCTACTGCACCAACTGCGCGTCTCTGTGCAGTCTCCATCTCCTCAAGCCTTGCTCAGAGATCTCACATCTGTCTTTCTATCTCTGGGTTCCCTGCTGGTCTACCCCTTCTTTGCGCATCCCTCTCTTCACGATCAGGTGACTGCCTTTCTCTTCTGGGCGGCATTATATCTTCCCTTCTCTCTGCTACCTGAACAAAGAGAACTCAATCCCGCTCTGATACCACTTTGGTTCAACCTTCCCTTGACAGCACAACCGCTCACACCAGGACCTTCTTCCCCTCTACCCGAAGAGCAACAATGCTCCCCCTAACTCCTCTCGGGAGTTCTTGTCACCCACAGGACTCCTTACCTGTGCGACCCTCCCTTTCTGGGTTATTGGAGGATCGGCCCTCGCAACTTCACAAGTTCAACTCTGGATACTTGACCCTCGGATCCCTGAGGCCCGATGTCTCTGGTCAACGTTGACCTTCCTTCAGCGTATCGGAGCCCGCGCTATCGCGACTCGCGTCACTGGACTTTCGAGGTCCCAACTCCCGAGATCCGAAACACCGAGATGTCGATAACTTGCTATCTCGCCTCTCGTAAGATCAATCTCTTCACCCTTCTACTCCCGAGACCCGATATCCCGAGTTGGCTTGTCACGTCACTCGACCATGGCCCACGCTCCTACCAAATCGGGGAATTGCCACTCACGATTTCATCGTGCATGCAACTCTTGCACTCGCCAACTCAAATATGCCCATGTGCGATGGAAAATGAGTTCTACATGTGCTTGAGGGTTAAAATCTCCGCTCCTTCTCCCAGATCTGACAGTCCATGGGACTTCGTGATTCTTCACAGAAATTCAAGTCATCGATTCTCTTCCTCTTGGATTTCTTTTGCTCCAAACTCCGCCTTTTTCGAAACTTATCCGGGATCCCTTTTCCTGGAAATCACAAGGGATTATCCCTCCTGGCCTTTTATCAACTCTGACTCCTTCAGAGACTTCACCCACGTCTTTCTTCACAGACCTTCATACTTCAATTCTTCCATAAAATCACATACGCAGCATATGAAATAAATACGTAACAAGAAGAAAATAGGCAAAGGCATAATGCTAACAACACACAGAGAATAAAGACATCCATGGAATTGAATCAAGGCTTTCCTGCCTTCCTGTCTTCAGCTCACCTTTGAGACTTTTGGCCCAACCTGCACTTCACCTACACGGTTCGAATAACCCAACACAATTCTAAAAGTAGAGAATCAAAGTTTAACTGTAGAGATCCTCCCTCGACGCACTCTATGCAGAGGAATTCAACTGCACTCTATGCAGGAATCTCCTGGCTTAAACAAAGAAACAACTAAAACTCATTCTTGCTTCTCTCCCAGATTTCTAATCTTCCATGAAATCACATATGCAGCATATACAATGAAATCATAACAAGACGAAAGTAAACAACAACATAATATCAACAATACACAGAGAATAATCACATCCATGGCATTGAATCAAAGCTTTATTATTAATTCAATATATGTACATGGGGATTCTTCACTAGTTCTCTGGTTTTCTCTCTCCTTTCTCCTGGATGCTAAAAATGAATGAATATGAATCATAATATTACAATGATACAAAGGAGGGGGTCTATACTCCGTTTTCCCTCTCGAAAGCAAAACTGTCTAATATAGACTTAATTATCTTATCTACCTGCACTAAATCTTATCTTCCTGCACTAAATCTAATAAGTGCCTCAACTACCTAAGGATGAGATCTTATCTTCTCAGGGTCTGTTACAAGGTACAAGTGTGCTCTATTATGAATGCTTTCATTCAAACGGTGGCACAACAGGTATCAAGGTGATTCAAAATTTGACGCTGGCGCCATCCAGCTGTCTTTTCTTTCTCCACACGCTGGCTCGCTTGATGAGGTGTAGATGCTCCTGCATCATACTCCTCGGCTCAAAGGATTTCATGGGCTCCTCTCCATGAGCTCCTACACCGCATGCCCATGTTTCTGGATCACTGCCTCTGTCTCCCAGCTGGCATCCTCCACTGGGTGATTCTTCCATTTCACTAGGTATTCAAAATATTGCTTCTTCCTGGTTTTTCTGCCTACTCTCTTATCCAATATACACTCCATCTGAGGCTTCTGTGCAACTGGCAACTGCTTCTGCCACTAGATCACTGGTTCCTCATTTCCAGTGCTTACTTCATCAGCCCTATATGGGTATAAATCCAAAATATTGAAAATCGGAGATATCTCGATGCCCTCTGGCAACTCAAGCTCATATGCATTTTCGCCGAATTTTCTCAGGACTTTGCATGGCCCGATCTTTTTCATTTTGAGCTTGTTATATGTTCCCCTTGGGAACCTTTCTTTCCTCAAGTGCACCAGAACCATGTCTCCAACCTCAAACTGAAGTTGCCTCTTCTTCTGATCGACTCTGCGCTTGTACTCTTGAGTCGACTTTTGCAGTCGCTGCTTCACCTCTGCGTGAAGTTCTTGCATCGCCTCAGCGAACTCTTCAGCTCTCGCGCTACTAGTTTCAGCATGTTCTGACTCCCTGAGATCAGACACTCCTCGCGGCTGTATCCCATACAAAATTTTAAATGGGCTCTTACCTGTACTCCGATTCGCCGAATCGTTGTACGCGAATTCCGCCTGTGATAGGATCTGATCCCAACTACTGTGATGCTCTGTCGCCAGGCTTCTCAACAGATCCTTTAAGCTCCTATTGACCACCTCGATCTATCCATCTATCTGCGGGTGGTATGCTGAGCTGAATGCCAAGTCAGTCCTCAGCTTCTTCCATTGTGTCCTCCAAAAATGACTTATGAACTTCGTATCTCGATCCAAGACTATGCTTCTCGGTAATCCATGCAATTGGACAATTTCCTTGAAAAATAAATTTGTGATGTGCGTCGCATCACTGGTCTTATGACACGGAATAAAATGTGCCATCTTAGAGAACCTGTCCACCACCACAAAGATGGAATCAACTCCTCGCTGCGTTCTCGACAAACCCAATACAAAATCCATACTGATGGCCTCCCATGGCCTCTCAGGTATAGGTAACGACTGATATAACCCAGCATTCTGCTTTCGGCCTTTCGCGTGTTGACATACCCTGCACCTGTCAACAAATTTCTTCACATCTGCGCGCATGCCCGACCAATAATATGATTCACTCAGCTTGGCGAATGTTTTATCATGTCCGAAATGACCTGCTAAACCTCCGCTATGTTTTTCCTTCACCAAATTATCCCTCGTGGAGCCATCTGGTATGCACAATTGATTGCCTCTAAACAACAATCCCTCCTGGATCAGGTAGTCAATCCACAGACTCCTATCCCTGAGAACTGGGTTCTCGGCTACCTCATAAGCTTCTGCAAAATCTGCATCATCGGCATACATATCTTTTAGGTTCTCAAAACCCAAGGTTTTGACTCGAAACTCCTGCAGCAATAAACATTTCCTTCTCAAGGCGTCAGCTACCTTATTAGCAGTCCCCAAAATGTGTTTTTATCACGAATGTGAAATTCTGCATGTACTCCACCCATTTCGCATGATTTTGATTTAATTTTTCCTATTGACTTACAAATTGCAATGCGTGATTATTGCTGTACAAAACGAACTCTTTGGGTATCAAGTAATGCCTCCACTTTTTCAATGCCTATACGATGGCATATAACTCTTTGTCATATGTGGAGTATTTCAGCTTCGCATCATCCAGCTTCTCACTGTAATATACCACAGGTCTGTCATCCTGACTCAATACCCCTCCAACAACATATCCACTGGCATCGCACTTCACCTGGAAAGTCTTCTGAAAATCAGGCAACACCAGAATTGGTTGCTCTGTTATATTTTGCTTCAACAGATTGAAGCTTTTCTCAGCCTCTGTTGTCCAATGAAAAACCTTATTCCGCTTCTTCACAGTGTCCATCATCGCGGCGCTAATTCCACTAAAATTTCGAATGAATTTCCTGTAGAAACTAGCGAGTCCATGGAAGCTCGTTACCTCGAAAACATTTCTCGGCGACAGCCAATTCCTGATTACTTCCACCTTCTCAGGATCCATCTTCAATTTATTTGTCGAGATTACAAAACCCAAATAAATGAGTTCTGTCTGCATGAACGAGCATTTCTTTAAATTTATCAGCAACTTCTCCTGCTGTAGCCTTCTCATCACAATGGCCAAATGCTTTAAATGCGCAGCCTTTGTCTTGCTCAAGATTAATATGTCGTCCAAATATATGACCACAAATTTGCCAATGAATTCCCGCAGGACTTCATTCATTAGCCTCATAAAAGTGCTTGGCGCGTTTTTCAATCCAAACGGCATGACCAACCATTCGTACAAACCCTCGTTTGTTTTGAATGTTGTCTTCCATTCATCTCCTTCTCTCATTTGGAGTTGATGATATCCTCTCTTGAGATCAATCTTTGAAAAATAGTTTGCCCCACTTAGGCAATCCATCAAGTCATCCATCCTCGGTAGTGGAAACCTGTACCTGATGGTGATTTTATTGATCGCCCTGGAGTCTGTACACATTCTCCATCCTCCATCTTTTTTTGGACTTAGTACTGTTGGAACAACACATGGGATCAGACTCTCTCGGACCAGTCCTTTGTCCAGCAGATCCTATACCTGCCTTTTGAATTCCTCATTCTCCTGAGGTGTCAACCTATAAGCTGCTTTGTTTGGCAAACTTGCTCCGGGTATGAGGTCAATGTGGTGACTCACACTCCGCATCGGTGGCAACGAACGAGGTAATTCGTCCACGATGATATCAGCGAACTCTCCCAGCAGTTCCTGAATCTCTCCTCGCAAGTCGTCCACTCTTGTGCTAGTCAGGACAATCCTCGGTTTCCTGACCACAAAGAATTGTGGATCTTCATTCTTCTCCAGCTCTGTGAGAAGTTCCTTCCCACTCATGAGAAGTATTGTGCCGCTCACCTTCGGCTTCACTCCCTTATCTTTTATAGGAAGAAGCATGTGTGATTTCCCATCCTTCTCTAAGGTATACGTGTTCATCCTCCCGTCATGAACAACATTTCTGTCAAACTTCCATGGTCTACCCAATAATACATGACAGACATCCATGGGAATAGCATCACACAGAATTCTATCCTTATAATCACCCATTTTAAATTCAACCAAGCATTGTCTCGTAACACATACCTGGTGCCCTTTATGCATCCATGACACTTTGTATGGACTCAAGTGTTTGTTCGTCTTCAACTCCAGCTTCTCCACCATCTCGGTTGAAATGAGATTATCGGTGCTTCCGCTGTCCACTATGACCTTGCACTTCCAGCCCTTGGTCTTGCTCATGGTCCTGAACAGTTTGCATCTTTGCACTGTGTCCTCCACCTCTTTTTCAGGATTCAAGAGAACTTTATGCATTGTTAGCGACTTCCCACTTCCAGTGTCCTCATCTTCTACGTCACGCCTCTGCGTCTCGGTGACGTGAGATTTTTCCTCTGTCCATATTCCGGTCTGGACAGTCAATGGATTTGTGTCTGTCTTTACCACACGTAAAACATGTGATAGTTCCTCCTCGCCCTCTTCCTCTACCTCGAGTACGAGGAAATGTGTTCACGTCAGCATATTATCCTTGCTGATCATCTTGTTGTCTCCTCGGCTCAAAATTTTGCTACTTCTGCTGTGAGGTTCCACCTCTTTCAACTTTTCCCTGAGGCCTCTTCCACTCCTCCTTGGGCTTCTGTGTTCTTTCTTGGGCAATTTCTTTGCCTCTGGGCTGGCTCCTTCCTCGCCCCTGCTGTCCTTGCTTGCGGATCAGCTTCTCCTCGGCTTTTAGAGCCATCTGGTATGCATCCTCAACTTTTCGGATGGTAACCATGCTTATCTCATCCTGAATGTCATACCTCAGACAATTCAGGTATCTCGCCACCTTCTCATCATCACTCTCCCAATGACCAGCTCTGATGTTGAGATTGTAAAATTCCTCAGTGTATTCTTTCACTGACATCATCTTTTGTCTCAGGTTCTGCATCCGATTGAACAGAGTGATCTGATAATCTCTGGGGATGAACTTCGCTTTCATCTTAGTGATCATCCAATCCCAACTCTTGATCTTCTATTTGCCCTTGGATCGTCTGTCTGCCTGCAACTTGTCCCACCATAAGTCTGCATGTCCTTTCAACTTGGTTACAGGATGCCTTACCTTCTTGTCCTCTTCGATNCCTCATAATCGAAGTAGGTATCAAGTGCCCGGATCCAATCTAGCAACTCTTCAGCATTTAGACTCCCCTCATAGACGAGAATTTCCATTTTGGTCTTTGAGCTCATCCTCGAAATGGCTCTGATCAACCTCTTTGTTGATGCATCCTCTGCCGTGACCTCTTCGGCATCATGTCCAGCTTCCTCTTCAACCTCGGAATCGCTGAACTCTACTGCACCAACTCCGCGTCTCTGCGCAGTCTCCATCTCCTCAAGCCTTGCTCGGATATCTCGCATCTATCTTTCTATCTCTGGGTTCCCTGCTGGTCTACCCCTTCTTTGCGCGTCCCTGTCTTCACAATCAGGTGACTGCCTTTCTCTTCTGGGTGGCATTATATATTCCCTTCTCTCTGCTACCTGAACAAAGAGAACTCAATCCCGCTCTGATACCACTCTGGTGCAACCTGCCCTCGACAGAACAACTGCTCACACCAGGACCTTCTTCCTCTCTACCCGAAGAGCAACAATGCTCCCCCTAACTCCTCTCGGGAGTTCTTGTCACCCACAGGACTCCTTACCCGCGCGACCCTCCCTTTCTGGGTTATCGAAGGATCGACCCTCGCAACTTCACGAGTTCAACTCTGGATACTTGACCCTCGGATCCCCGAGGCCCGATGTCTCTGGTCAACGTTGACCTTCCTTTGGCGTATCGGAGCCCGCGCTATCACGACTCGCATCACTGGACTTTCGGGGTCCCAACTCCCGAGATCCGAAACACCGAGATGTCGATAACTTGCTATCTTGCCTCTCGCAAGATCAATCTCTTCACCCTTCT
>SNQJ01S0087579.1:0-28075 GCA_010110895.2 Picea sitchensis
TCTTTTCGTCGATGTGTGAGCAAAAAGTGAGTGCTTACATGCCTAGTTGGGCTCTGCTAGTCATGACAGCTGTATGGTAAAAGGTTAGAAAGAAAACAACTAAGTTAATAACAAGAATTAAACAAAAACTAAATAAAACTATGAGCATAGAAACAAAAAAAATAAAAACAAATGAAAATGGAACAATATCACCAATAGATAAGCAGGTCTGGTTGATGAAATCCAAAGATACACAATGGAGAAAGAGGACTTGGGTCCCTTCCCTCTCCAAAGGAAGTCTCTTGAGGCCCTCAACTGATTGCTCTCCTTACAATGAAAGGTGAAAGTGTGAGTGAAAGAACTCCAAACTTATCCACTCTAGTGAGAGATGGAAAGCCTATGAAATGGTGTTGATAATGTCAATTACCAAAGAATGAGTCTCTAGTAATCTCAACAGCATAACAATACAACAAGTTCCTTGAAGAAATGGTGGTCATTCATGGCTTTTTATAGCCAAACATTGAGCTATTATGCAACCTCTTTTGAATGTGAAGAGGGGCTCTTTAGGGCACCCTTAGGTCTTTGACCAGCCTCCCCACGCAGATTGAGCTCAGATTTGATGTCAAATCGACTTGGGAGCCGATCCGATAGTGGTTGGGAGGCCGACCAGTTCCATAAATGCGTCGTTTGGCAGGCGCACGGGTTTTGCACCCCACAGCCGCGCTTATGCACCCGATGTACGAAGATGTTGCGCGCGCGCGCGTTCTTAGTGGGTGCAATGCACCTTTTAATTTTTTAGCCAATTTTGTATAGTTTTGGGCCTTTTGCTGTGCTGTGGAATTAATCCTTGTGCCATGAATGACTGTTTTTCTGTGCTGATGATGCGGAGTTCTTGTCGCCCAGTGCGGACGAAATTTCGATGATAACAATGATTAATCCTCAATGGGGATTAATCCAATAACAATAATAATAATAATGACATGATTAATCCACAATGGGGATTTAATCCAATAATAAAATAATAATAAGAATGCTCTTTGCAGTTACATTATTTCAACATCAAATACATGGGCTTGTGTACACAACACTGTCTTGTGTCAGAAGTATAGACTCCTTGTATTTACTAAGTTCTCTTACAAAAGATAACTTCAAATTCAAACACAAAGTTGATATTGAGATGCAATGCCTTAGGACTACCGCAAAGTGGCATCTACAGTATGATTACCAATCCATACAAACAAACTCATCTATATAAATTCTCTCACTTAACACGTGCAACCTACATGCACATATGGATGATATACTCAATGACTATGACACAATTCAATCTAATATTTTGTGCTTGGAAGAAACATACATGAAATTATGCATGCAAAACAAGCAATTTCCAAATCACAATTGCATCTCGAGTTACATTACACATTGGGTGATGATACTAGTGAAAAAACATGTAACAATTTTGGAGCATATGCATTTCGAAGAAAACAATGTTGCGATGGTGCTCGCAAAAGTAATTTTCCATGGATCAAAAATTGCAATATTGAATCTCTATGCTCCTCCGCATGCTACATTCTCCAACATACTAAATGTTTTTTCCAATGCATTAGAGAATTTTCATCTGAACGAAACCATTGTCATTGTAGGAGACTTCAATATTGACATGCTACAAAATAATGCCAGAACAAAAGAATTGGAAAACTATATGTGCAAATACAGTCTCCACTTTATTTTGGATAACATAAACCATGTACAAAATGCATTTATTGACCATGTATGGTCGACTGTGCCCATTTCTCAATACAGTGTCTTTATCTTAGACACATACTTGTCTGATCACGATACAATTGGTATTGCACTTGAATTATGAAATATACATCAAACATATTGCAAAATCATATTTCTATGCCTCAAAGCATATCTATCTAGCTTGTTGCACAAAACCAAGTTATCCAACTTCTTAGTTTTTCCTGGTTTGTAATTGATTTTGGACACAAAAAAAAATTACACAATTTTTTATATATACACATACATGGCTGAAGAAAAACAAAACGGTACATTCTTCTAACACTATATGTTACTCTATTCCTTTTATTCTAGTTTATTTATTGTATGTACATATTCCTTGTTTTTTCCTTCCATATCAACTTACATTCATGTTCATTTTGTTTTGTACTTTCTTTCATTGAAACAAATAGGAAAACTGGACAAGGCATAGAACTCTTAACCAGAAATGTAGAAGAATACATACAAAGGTGCATACTTCTACCTGTATTCCATATCCAATTGTTTTTCATTTACTCTGTCTATACTTATTCCACTGGTTTGCAGCTCTTCTATTTTTTTTCCTTAGATACTGCATATCTTCTTGTATGTTAACTTATCTTCATGTCAATTGTATTTTCTGTGCCGCTACCTTGAAATAATAAATTTGTACTCCATATTTTTTTCATGTGTTCCTACATAGAAACTTGCCTTCATGTCCATTGTATTCTCTGTATTGCTACATTGTAAAAAGAATAGACTAATTGAACACGAAGATGGAGCCTTATGTGCCACAGCTAAGAAAGCTGGAGTACAATCTTCCAAAAGGTATGGCTACAGTGGTGTGCCAACAAATACAATGTGTATGCCCAACGCACATCCATATCGAGTATGAACAATATACACATGTTCATAGCCACTATTTCAGAAGTGACATGGGCATGAGCAGTGAACCGTTGCAAACATCAGTACAACGACAATGTTGAAGGTAAGGATTCATATATTACCCTCTTGTTATGTTTACAAAACAAATATCCACAATTATTTATTCTACTATGCCATGGTAAATATGTTTATTTCGTTTACACCGTATGTTTTTTAGTTCACAAGAACTATCGACAAGTAGAAGTGAAACCTCCATCATAGTACAAGTTCTAGAGACTAAGAGGTATGCATATATTGTCCAATTTGTGCATATCTTGAAGATTGTCATATTTTAGAATATGCTTGCATGTAAGAATGCCAAGTCATATATTTTTTCTATTGCTTGTTGAAATAGATATAAACAACATCTGTTTTAACTTGAACTGGGGTCTGTTGAGCTCCAGCTATATTTCATGATTGAGAATTTTTTTCCCATAGTTGATGTGTTTCTATCACTTGATAATTATCGAACTAAGTGTTGTGTGAGGCATACAGTTCTTTGCTCCCTTTCTTTTTCCTCTTCTATACTTACTCATTTTTCTCTTTTATTCTTCCCCTCTATTACCCATTTTTCCCTTTTCTTCTCCCCCTCTATTATCTGTTTATGGTTCTATACTTAGTCGCATATCTATGCTCGCGGGTTCCCGAGGTGGCGGAGTGAGAATTTCTATATCCATCTATATCTTCACATCACGAGTCTGACCGACCACCGTTCATTTTCATACTTAGCCAATTTTATGGCCGTGAGTTCCCGCGTAGGAACCATCGAACTCTCATGCCCCGTGTTCGGGGTATACATATTGCACCCAAAACTTCAGTGATCTACAATTTGACACCGGACTCCTCGACCTACCAAGCCTCACTCTACCTATGATGAATCTGTCTGAATGCTTGCATATAAGTATGCAAAGTCATATATTTTTTCTATTGCCTGTTGAGATAGATATAAACAACATCTCTTTTATCTTGAACCAGGGTTTGTTAAGCTCTATCTATATTCCATGGATGAGAATTTTTTTCCCATAGTTGATGTGTTTCTATCGCTTGATAATTATCAGACTAAGTGTTGTTGTGTGAGGCATATAGTTCTTTTCTCCCTTTCTTTTTCCTCTTCTATAATTACCCATTCTTCCCTTTTCTTCTTTCCCACTATTATCCTTTTTTGGTTCTATACTTAGTTGCATATATATGCTCGCAGGTTCCCGGGGTGGTGGAGTGAGAAATTCTATATCCATCTATATATTCACATCACGGATCTGGCCGACCACCATTTTTTTCCATACTTAGCCAATTGTATGGCCTTGGGTTCCTGCGTAGGCGCTATCGAACTCTCATGCCCCGTGTTCGGGTATACATCTTGCACCCAAAACTTCAATGATCTACAATTCGACCCCAGACTCCTCGAACTCACCAGCCTCACTCTACCTACAATAAATCTGTCTAACCACCCCGCCTTTCCATAATTAATACCAAGTGTTGTTGTGTGACTTATAAAGTTATTTTCTCCCTTTCTTTTTCTTCTTCTATACTTTCCTATTTTTCCCTTTTCTTTTTCCCCTCTATTATCCGTTTCTGGTTCTATACCTACTTGCATATCTATGCTCATGGGTTCCCAGGGTTCCGGAGTTAGAAATTATATATCCATCTATATCTTCACATCACGAGTCCAACCGACCATTGTTTGTTTCCAAACTTAGCCAATTTTATGCCCGCGGGTTCCCGGCTAGGCCTTATCGAACTCTCATGCCCCGTGTTCGGGGTATACATCTTGCAGCCAAAACTTTGGTGATCTACAATTCGACCCCGGGCTCCTCAAATTCGCAAGCCTCACTCTAGCTACGAGCTTGTTGAAATAGATATAAACAATATCTCTTTGGACTTCAACCAGGGTTTGTTGAGATCCAGCTATATTTTGTTCCTCATAATGTTTTCCCATAGTTGATGTGTTTCTATCGCTTGATAATTATCAGACTAAGTGTTGTTGTGTGAGGCATAAATTTCTTTGCTCCCTTTCTTTCTCCTCTTCTATACTTGGTCACATTTCTATGCTCGCGGGTTCCCAGGTGGAGGAATGAGAAATTATATATCCATCTATATCTTGACATCGCAAGTCCAACCAACAACCATTTGTTTCCTTACTTAGCCAATTTTATGGCCACAGGTTCTCGGGTAGGCATTATCGAACTCTCATGCCCTGTGTTAGGAGTATACATATTGCACCCAAAACTTGGGTGATCTACAATTCGACCACAGACTACTCAAATTCTCAAGCCTCACTCTACCTATGATGACTCCATTTGACCTCCCTTCCCTTCCATACTTAGTCAATTCTTCAAATTTTCACGGGTTCACGGACTCCCAGGTTCACAAAAGTATCAAAGCATTTTTCTCTCCCCTCCATCCCCGCCACCTTCTCCCCTTCCCAATGCACATTAATTATTCTTTTACTAGTGACAACTCACCACATATGTTCGAAAAGATTTCCATTAATAAGCGGAAAGCTCGAGGACATATCCCATTAAAATGCATTCATGGGAGAATATTATGGAATCTAATGAGTGTTTTTTTGTCAATCTTGAATTGGAAAAAAATTGTTGGTTATTTTAGTTATTTTAAGGCATCATCGTAGAAATAATGCAATATTGTGCTAGCCCACTTTCATCTACAAAGGTGTTGACATTATGCCCCTCTTTAGTATTGTGCATATATTACAGCTTGGCATATTTGAGAGTATGCTTGCATATGAAAATGTTAATCCACCCTTCAAATTTGAACATGGTTTGCATTTGGTCCACAAAAAATACTAATAAAATAAAATAATATGAACAGTGTTTAAGTAAATATAAACAAATTTCTTTTAACTTGAATCTGCTTTTGTCGAGCTCCAGGTATATTACATAGATGACAATGTTTTTCCCATAGTTAATGTTTATGGCCACCAGTTCCCAGATTGGTACTATCGAACTCTCATGCCCCCTGTTCTGTGATATACATCTTGCACCCAAAAATTCGGTTATCTACAATTAGACCTCGGACTCCTCAAACTCGCAAGCTTCACTCGACCTACGATGAGTCTATCTAGGTCCGTCTGAACACCCCGCCTTTTCATACTTATTCGATTTCCCTACCACCTTCGCACGCTTTCCCAATGCAAATTGATTATGCTTTTATTAGTGACAATTCACCACACAGGTTTGAAAAGATTGGCATTAATGAGCAAAAAGCTTGTGGACATCTCCCATTAAAATGCATTAAACCAAGATTTACAGGAGATTATATTACCATCCTCTAGTGTTCATTCTAAATACTATCACACAATTACTGTCACATGTAGAAATATAAACAAATCTTCATCAAAACATTAGTTTTTCTCACAGGCACCCCACATGCCCCCCAGTTGCATAAAGTGCACAATATTTGGATCCATCAACCAAACTTCCCTATTATTGAATTGGCAGAGGTCAATATTATGGAATCTATTTTTTATTTTTTTTGTGTGGATCTTCAGCTCAGAAATATTGTTATTTACTTTATCTTTTTTAAGGCATTATTGTAACACCCTGTTTCCCCAAGTTTGTAAATATAACTATATTATCCAAGAAACTATGGAAAACTCAAAGGTGTGAATGTTTGATTTGATGGACCTTTGTATAAAATGTTGATGAATGTAAATTCTATTATTTTAATAGAAAATGGATACGTGTTGCATGACTGCTGGAAAGGGGATGTGCTAAGAGAGACCACAAATTCTATGAAAAGATGGTGGAGGGGACCAGGAATGGTTGTGTTAACCTCCACCGAACCAGTACTTTGCTGGATTTAATTTCTCAAGTTCAGAACAACCCTCTGACCCAGGAATGAATTATAGTCAGGATGGTAGGTGGGAATACCTCCTCAAGAGTTAATGAGGGGATGGGGAAGACCACCCATTTGTAAGGCTTCCATACCTGACCACAGACTAGGAATTTAGGCCACACACAATCTTGTTAGGAAAGGCAAGAAAGGAAAGTGTGGGAGGTCAGGGAGGAAATATGCGATGAGTCTAGAGATGAGAGCGGAAGCTCTAGGATTCGAGGAAGAATTGTGAAAAGAGTGTGTTCTGATCATGGGAAATAGAGACTAAGATGGGAGAAGGACAGTAACCTTCGTCCCTATCTATTTATGAGCCGAAAGAAGATATTCAATCTAAAAGAATTATGGTCTAGCTCGGGGTGGCTAGTGGTAAATTTGTTAGGAGTGACTGAACCTATGGTTGGGTGGAAATGGGAACTCTTTCCAGCGGTCACTTCACGTTATCTAGTTCTCATAAGTGTTTCCATACTTTATGCATTCAATTGGGAATTAATAGTTGCATGCATGTATTTATTTATCTATAAAAGGTTCTGCATTGAAAAGGTTAAATTATGTTTATACGTTGGTTCCCTTGAGGACTTGTGCTTTTGTTTTTCCCATATGCTCCAGTTTAACTCTCAAAGGTGTTTTCCTCAGGAAGCTACCTCATAGCTCCGGAATCGGAGCAAGCCTCTTGGCACTACTATCGTCTCGCTAACCTCACGAGTTTACACTGCCTAGTTTCAAAACTTAAGGTTTTGTGAACTAGGAAGACGTTTCCTTCAAAACAGTAGTCTGAGAGACCTTGAACTCATGCCCATGGCCTTAACTAAAACCCAGATAAGATTAGAGTGCATAGCCCAAGATTCATCTGAAGGTCCATGTGACCTGGGTCTAGGAACCCTGCGCTAATCCTGAAAGGAGCCAGTTCAAAATGGTTTTGGAGTTTCGGGAGTTTAACGTCTGGAATGTCAAACTTCACAATAGTCAAAATTACCCAAACTCCCTAAGTAACAAGATACATAGATGAATCAAGAACCTAACTGAGGAGATGAATGAGAATCGTTCATTGGGAGGAAAACCTATCTTCGTCGTCAGAACGACTCAAAGACCCACTAGAGTTAACAAATCAAACGCCAATTGCTCGATTAGAACGATGGTTGGAAATCATTGTGGAGCGTGGAGGTGAAATTAGCAGACATGCTAGTTCACAGCCTACAATCAACCAACGTCGTTGATCTCGTTGGAGATGGAAGATCAATGACCACGATTAGACAGATTTGGGAGTGCACTTCCCAGATTGCGGACATTGGGCCCCAAAATTGATGTGAATCGTCGATCCATGAAAGGAGATCGATGGTGGGGAATCATTGTGGAGCGCAGAGGTGAAATTAGTGGAAGTGCTAGTTCACGATCCTCAATTCACCAATTCCTTTGATCTCTTCGGGATGGAGGATCAACGACCACGATTAGACTAAGTTGGTGAGTAATTTTCTAATTGTGGAGATTGATCCCTCCAATAAAGAGTGAGCACGTTTGGGCCCCACAATCACTGTGGACCGTGGATCTAAGGATCCTTCATGATCCCTCACTACCATTCAATCATGGGGACATGAGTATTAACATTGAGATCATGTGGGATCCCATGTGTCGAGTGGTGGGGTTTCCAGGTGTCCCTCTCCGAGTTGCCTAACAACGAGACCCAAGGGACCCTTGAGTAGAAGTTACGAGCTGTAGATCTCTGGGGTTACATGGATACCCTCAGACCATCAGATCCATGTTGTGGTAATCCCAGCATTGATCGACTCCAGGAGAATCGAAGTGTGAAGGAATGAGGATTCCCGAAGGCCGGAGTCCTGAAGTCATCCCAACCATCCACTGGAAAAGGAAGCGTGGCAGAAGATCTGCCACTTTGGAGAAAATTCACTCCAGTAGAAAAGTAGATTTGGTTAGAGAAAGAACTCATGAAGGCTAGGGCACCAGAGTTCATCGGAGGTGTATGTCAGTAGAGGAGAGGTGTCAGTAGATCCTTTGTTTCGGAGGATAACCACTTCAGAGAAAGTGGGGTCGCATGGATGGAGAACTTTCGAAGGCTGAAGCTTCGGAGTCCATCGTGACCATTGAATAGAGGAGGGTGCATGTTAGAAGATCCGACACTCCATAAGGATTGGGCTTCGGAGGTTTGCGTTTGTGAGTACTTTGGAATTTACTGAAGCATGAATCCCTGAAGTAAATCAGAGTTGTTGATGTTCTACGAACGTGTGGAGTAAGATCATGCAGTCCAGAGACTTGGCACTCTGGAATACTTAAGGAGAGGTGTTTTGGAATTTGCCAAAGCCCGGAGGCCTGAAGTAATCATGGGTCGTTGATATTGACAGAGAACAGGGACTACTAATCCCCGTGGCATACCCAAAATTCACTGATTCGGTAGTTCGATAGATTTGTGGTGTCATAAGTTGAAAACGTTCGGAGCCCAAAGCTCTGAAGCACCTAAATATGGGCATGTTGTCTTGGTGTCTGGTCAGAGCCCGAGGTCATATGCGATTGTATACATATGAAAGGGTCTAGGCCTGGAATTCAAATCTGAAGGTCAAACGCTAAATTCCCCGCTAGCCAGTGACTTAGCTGAGAATCAATCCCAGTTGTTGGATTGGTTGGTGGATGGATCTCCACCATAGATTTAGGAATGTTGGAAGCTCTGGGATATCAGAGAACTCGGGATGAATCATATTGATTTGGATCCATATTTAAGCCATGTGGCCCCGATCAATGAACACCCGAGGAGCTTGCAAGAGGTATATCTACCATTTCTGAGCTCGGTTTTGAGCATGGAGACCATGGTTGTAAAGCTCTAGATGAGAAGAATGTGATAGAGACCCTGAATGGAGGATTTGATTACTTAAGAAGAACAAAATTTTGGAACCCCCACCATGGGTGTGTTACAAATTGGTATCAGAGCATGGTTACAACACTTGGCCTGCTTGGGCTCAGGGATGAGTCATTTAAAAATCATGTTTAAAGTAAATTTTAAGGGTGAAATATTATCTTACTACTTCCCTAAATATTCTGGTTAAACTTTTATTGAGGGAAAGAATAAAACTTTCTATTGTGTGTGTGTATTTAAGAAATTTGAATTGTATGTTGTTCACAAACTAATAGAATGTTGGCTAACAGTAAGTGTTTTTTCAACACTCCAACAGTCAGTGAATCACGGGAAATGACAAGCATAAAGGATGGTGATGCACCATGAAGTGGGGGAGGTCTTCCACAATAGAGACAAAGATTCTGACGAGAGGAGGGCAGTGGAGATCCCTCCGTATCTAGATGAAACTGTAAGGAGCCTTATGGCTGAATTACAAAGTTGCAAGGCTGACAACGAGAGATTGATAAAGGTGCAAGAGAAACAAACAGAAATCAATGTAGGCTTGTTGCAGAGCTTATCTGATATACAGAGGCAGCTACAACATGGACTTGCAACCATCCATGTGGACCGACGACATACAAAGATAAGTCAAAGTCCACTTGAAATATGAAAACATGGTCCCATAAGTGGCCACACAGGGAGAACTACATTGAGGAAGGCCCAAACTAGAGGCAGGGGATGCTCATCGGGATATTCCTCTAGAAAGGGAATGGGAAACTCCGAGGGATCTTCTAGTAGCAAAACTAGCTCACATTCTCAGAGGAAAGGAAAGAAGTGAAAGCATTCCAAAAGTCATGAACCTGAAGAGTTCAAGAAAGACAAACCACCCTCTTTCAATGGAGATATTGAGAAAGGTGAAGAGGCATAAGCTTGGCTGCTTGGTTTAAAGAAGTACTTTAGAGTTTATGACTATTCTGAAAATTTGAAGGCTCGAATAACCATCCTCAACCTTAATGGAAAGGCTTCCATTTGGTGGGAATATCTTAAGAATGTGAAAGGAATCCATGAAAAGGACTTATCATGGAAACAATTTGTGAAACACTTCAAGAAGAAGTATCTGTCAGAGAAATACTTCGATAGGAAGACTAAGAATTTCTATGAACTCAAGCTAGGACAACTTAGCATAGATGAATATATCAATAAATTCCTTGAGTTGTTGAGGTATGTACCCTACATAAAAGATGAAAAGGTAAAAGTCCAATGATTTATCAGTGGGTTACCTCGGACCTACCAAAACAGGATTGTGTTTGAGGAGACAAATACCTTAGAAGACATTATCCAGAAGGAAAGGTATTTTTATGAATAGTTCGGTCGTCAGACAAAACCTCGCGGGGACTGGAAGAATAAGAGTAGTTCAGGGTTCAATAAGAATGGGTTTAAATCCTCGTGATTTAAGAACTGTAGGAAGATTTCAAGGATAAGCCTTCCTACTTGAAGGCTGCACCATCATAATTTCCCCTCCAAGAGTGGAAATAAATCTTTTGGATCAGCCCCAGGAAAGACTGATAACCCAAAGAGAGAACCCTTGAAATGTTGGGGTTGTAGAGAAGAAAATATGTTGAGGGATTGCCCACACAGATAGCAGAACAATAGGAGAATCTATAACATCCAAGAAGCTATCAAAGTCAATGATGTGTCTAGGAGCATGCCATAGATTTATGTGGCTTTGGATAATAAACAAGCCGACCACCAAGCTTCAGTGGTGGAGATGGAAGGTATGATCGCCAATCATCTAGTTTCTATTTTAATTGACCCTGGTTCTAATTTTAGATATGTGTCCCCTCATATTGTTAATAAGTGCAAACTGCAACCAGTTAGACATGTTAAGCCATGGTTGGTACGACTAGCCACTGGAACCAAAAGAAAAGTAACAAAAGTCTTACCATCTTCCCAATTCATCATGGATGGGTTGCCCACCCAAGAAACTCTTAACATACTTCCTCTAGGATCTTAGGACTTGTTGATTGGTATGGATTGGTTGGCTTCTTATAAGACTAAGTTAGACTGTTACCATAAAACTTTAGAATGTGTAAATTAAGAAGGGGAAAGATGACCCTCCAAGGGATTCAGAAACTTGTCTCAGTGAGACAAATATCAACCCTTCAAATGAAAAAGTATTGCAGAAAGGGATGTCCTATATATGCAATACAAGTGTTGGAATCTATTGAGGATGATCAACTAAACCTAGAGGACCACCCCATATTAAGAGAGTATAGAGACGTGTTTCTAGAAGAGGTGTTGGGTCTACCTTCGAGAAGAGACATTGAATTCTCAATAGAACTTACACCAGGGGAAGTACCAGTGTCTAGGACACCCTATAGGATGAGTACACCCGAGCTAGTTGAGCTCAAGATAAATCTAAAAGAAATGATGGAAAAAGGTTACATCTGGCCCAGTGTGTCTCCATGGGGAGCACCAGCCTTTTTTGTGAAAAATAAATATGGCACGCTCAAACTATGCATAGGTTATAGACAACTCAATAAGACAACCATAAAGAACAAGTACCCCTTAACAAGAATCGATGACTTGTTTGATCAATTAGGGGGTGCTTCCAATTTCTCAAATATTGACTTGAGGTCTGGATACCATCAAGTATGAATCAAGGATGAAGACATCCACAAAATGGACTTTAGGACAAGGTATGGTCACTATGAATTTGTGGTGGTACCATTTGGACTAACCAATGCTCCCACCACTTTTATGTGCTTGATGAACAATGTACTCAGCAAATTACTAGACAGATTTGTATTGGTTTTCATTGATGATATATTAATCTACTCCAAGAATAGAGAAGAGCATGAAGAACATGTTAGACTTGTACTTCAAGTACTAAGATAACATCAACTCTATGCTAAGATTAGAAAGTGTGACTTTTTCCAGAAGCAAGTGCTACTTGGGCCATGTCATTTCTGAAGAAGGGGCAGCAGTAGACCCTGACAAGATCATATCTATTATGGAATGGCCTACCCCAAAAGATGTATCTGATATCAGATTCTTTATGGGCTTAGCAGGATATTATAGAAGGTTCATAAAGTTTTTTCCAAGATTGGTTTTCCAATCACTACCCTCCAGAAGAAGGGGGTTAAATTCACTTGAACATCAAAATGTGAAGAAAGATTTCAAGAACTAAAACACCTCCTGACCCATGCACCCATGCTAAAGATTGCAGACCCTGAAAATGAATTCCTTGTGTGTACAGATGCTTGCACGGAAGGACTCGGAGGAGTCCTTATGCAAGAGGGACGTGCAATTTTCTACGCGTCGAGGAAACTGAATGAGCATGAAATCAATTATGTGACCCATGATCTAGTGTTGGTTTCCATACTGCATGCTTTAAAAATGTGGACGGATTACCTTCTAGGTAGGATATTTGTACTTATAACAGACCACTATGGGTTGAGGGACCTGTTTGATCAACCAAAACTCAATGCTAGACATGCTAGGTGGATGGTTGTCCTTAGTGAGTTCGACTTTGAAATCAAACACATTAAAGGGAAGGAAAATAGGGCAGTCAACGCCCTTAGCAGAAGTGTGAAAACAATTCACCTGGCAGCAGTAAGCACCTGTGAAGTGGATGCCAGAGAAGGAATTGGGAATGCACAAGAAATAGATGCATTCTTCAAGACTGTGACCTGATACCTAAGTCAAGAGCCTACAGGGCTAAAGTATGAAGGCTATCAGATGCTCGATGAAGGCATGCTGACCTATAGAAACGGATTGTATATTCCAAGTTGTGACAACTTGAAGAGGTTCATAATGGATGAACTACACAAGAGACCATATACTAGTCACTCAGGATATCAAAAAATGATCACGACCACTAGGAAATAATTCCATTGGCCTGGACTGAAAAAAGGACATAGCCGACTATCTAGCTAAGTGCCTAGAATGCCAGCAATTTAAGGAAGAACACCGACACCTGGAAGGGTTTTTATAGCCTCTACCAATTCCATAATGGAAATGGGAAACCATTTCCATGGATTTCATCATCGGATTACCAATATCGACTAAGCAAAATGATGCCATCATGGTAGTGGTGGACAAATTGAATAAGTCTGCTCACTTCATTCCTGTCAAGTCAACTTGCAAGGAAATATATATTGCCAACTTCTTCATGAAGGAGATATTCATACTACATGGCATGCCTAGAGCGATTATATCCGACAGAGACACAAAATTCACTTCAAGCTTTTGGAAATCCTTGATGGTTGGTCTTGAGACTAAACTGTTGTTTAGAACAACCTGTCACCCCCAAACTGATGGGCAGACAGAAAGAGTAAACCAAATATTAGAAGACATGTTAAGGATGCATGTAATGCATCAGCCTAAGAAGTGGGAAGACTACCTTCCATTGGTAGAATTTTCCTACAAAAATGGTTATCTAGAGTAACTAAAGATGAGCCCTTTTGAAGCCTTCTATGGTAGACAATGCAAGATTCCAATCAACTGGAGTAATCCAATGGATAGAATTACAAGTGTACCGGACATGCTTAAAGAAATGGAGCAACAAGTGATTCAGATAAAAAAAAATACGAAAATTGATCAGGATAGACAGAAGAGCTACGCCAACCGAAAGACAACCCCCAGAGAGTTCAATATAGGAGACCATGTATATCTCTGAGTTAGACCCAGGAAGAGCTCCCTGAGAATGGGAGCTTGTGCCAAGATGGCACCTCGGTATTGTGGACCCTTTAAAGTATTAGATAGAGTGGGACATGTAGCCTAAAGGCTAGCACTCCCTCCCACGGTAAAGGCCCATAAATTTTTTCATGTTTCATTATTGAAGAAATATGTACATGATCCTAATCATATAATTGACTGGTCTATGATCCAGGTGGATCCGGAGGGATAATTCCTGCCAGAACCTCAATGCATACTAGACAGGAAGGAAACCTCACTCAAGAACTGAACCATTGCACAGGTCAAGGTGCAGTCAAAACACTTTGGCCCAGATAAGGCCACGTGGGAAATGGAGGATGCCATGAGACAGGCATATCCGATTTTTTTTACTTCTGTATATACATAGCATGTTGATAGATAAAACATTGAGGATGATGTTACTTTAAGGGGGAGGGAATTGTAACACCATGTTTCCCCTAGTTTATAAATATAACTATATTATCCAAGAAACTATGGAAAACTCAAAGGTGTGAATGTTTGATCTGATGGACCTTTGTATAAAAGGTCGATGAATCTAAATTATGTTATTTTAATAGAAAATCGATACATGTTGCATGAATGTTGGAAAGGGGATGTGCTAAGAGAGACCACGAATGCTATGAAAATATGGTGGAGGGTATCAGGAATGGTTGCGTTAACTTCCACTGAACCAATACTTTACTGGATTTAATTGCTTAGGATCAAAACAAATGTATGACCTAGAAATGAATTACAGTCAGGCTGGTAGGTGGGAAGATCTCCTCAGGAGTTAATGAGGGGATGGGGAATACCACCCATTTGTAAGGCTTCCATACCTGACCACGGACATGGAATTCAGGCCACATGCAATCTTGCTGGGAAAGGAAAGAAAGGAAAGTGTGGGGGGTCAGGGAGGAAATCTGTGATGAGTGCAGAAACGAGAGAAAAATCTCTTGGATTCGAGGAAGAATTGTGAAAATAGTGTGTTCTGATCACGGGAAATAGAGATTGAGACAGGAGAAGGAGATTAACCTTTGTTCCTATCAATTTTTGAGTTGGAAGAAGATATTCAATCTAAAAGAATTGTGGTCTAGCTCGGGGGTGGCTAGGGGTAAATCCGTTAGGAGTGATTGAGCTTATGGTTGGGTGGAAACGGGCACCCTTTCCAGCATTCACTTCACGTTATCTGGTTATGATAAGTGTTTCCATACTTTATGCGTTGAATTGGGAATTAATAGTTGCATGCATGTATTTACTTATCTGTAAATGGTTATGCATTGAAAAGGTTAAATTATGTATATACGTTGGTGCCCTTGAGGACTTGTGCTTTTGATTTTCCCGTATGCTCCAGTTTAACTCTCGAAGGTGTTTTCCTCAGGAAGCTACCTCACAGCTCTGGAATCAGAGCAAGCCTCTTGGAATTTCTACCATCTCGGTAACCTCGCGAGTTTACACCGCCTAGTTTTAGAACTTAAGTATCTACAAACTAGGAAGACGTTTCCTTCAAACCAGTAGTCTAAGAGACCTTGAACTCGCGCCCATGACCTTAACTAAAACCCGGATAAGAGTAGAGTGCATAGCCTAAGATTCATCTGAAGGTCCATGTGACCTAGGTCTAGGAACCCTGCGCTAAGCCCGAAAGGATCCAGTTCAAAATGGTTTCGGAGTTTCGGGAGTTCAACATCTGGAATGTCAAACTTCTCGATAGTCAAAATTACCTGAACTCCCTGAGTAACAAGAGACATAGATGAATTAAGAACCTGAATGAGGAGATGAATGTGAACCATTCATTGGGAGGAAAACCTATCTCAGTCGTCAAAACGAATCAAATACCCACTAGAGTTAACAAATCAAACACCAGTCGCTCGATTAGATTGATGGTTGGAAATCATTGAGGAGCGTGGAGGTGAAATTAGCAGACATGCTAGTTCGCAGACGTGCTAGTTCACAGCTCGTAATAAACCAAGGTCATTGATCTCATTGGAGATCGAATATCAATGACCATGATTAGACAGAGGCAGGAGAGCACTTCCCATATTGAGGATATTGAGCCCCACAATCACTGTGAACTGTCGATCCGTGAACGAATATCGATGGTGGGGAATCATTACGAAGTGTGGAGGTGAATTAGCGGGCGTGGTAGCTCAAATCCCACAATTCCCCAATGCCATTTATCTCATCGATATGGAGGATCAATGACCATGATTAAACTGAGTTGGGTGAATACTTTTATGATTGCAGATATTAAGCCCTTCGATAAAGAGCGAGCACGTTGGGGCCCCACAATCACTATGGACCATGGATCTAATGATCCTTCGGGATCCCTCACTACTGTTCTATCATGTGGACATGAGTATTAACATCAATATTATGTGGAATCCCATGTGTCGAGTGATGGGGTTGTCAGGTGTCCCTCTCGGAGTGGCCTAACAATGAGACCCAAGGGACCCTTGAGCGGAAGTTACAAGTCGTAGATCTCTGGGGTTACGTGGATACCCTCTGACCATCAGATCTAGGATGTGGTCAGCCCGATGTTGACCGAATCCAGGAGAATCAAAGTGTGAAGGCACGAGGATTCCCAAAGGCCAGAGTCCTGAAGTCATCCCAATCATCCATTGGAAAAGGACGCATGGCAGAAGATCTTCCACTTCGGAGAAAAGTCACTCTGAGAGAAAAATAGAGTTGGTTAGATAAAGAACTCCTGAAGGATAGGGCACCAGAGTTCATCAGAGCCATCCATCAGTAGAGGACAGGTGTCAGCAGATCATTCGTTTCAGAGGATAACCACTTCAGAGAAAGTGGGGTTGCGTGGATGGAGAACTCCCGAAGTTCGAAGCATCGGACTCCATCGTGACCATTGAATAGAGGAGGCATGTGTCAAAATATCCAACACTCCGAAAGGATTGCACTTCGAAGATTTTTGTTTGTGATTACTTTGGAATTCAGTGAAGCACAAAGTCCTGAAGTAAATCAGAACCATTAATGTTCTGTGGATGCGTGGCGTAAGATCGTGTAGTCCAGAGACTTGGCACTTTGGAAGACTTGAGGAGAGGTGTTTTGGAATTATCCGAAGCCCAGAGGCCTAAAGTAATCATGGGTCTTTGATCTTGATAGAGAACGGGGACCGTTGATCCCTGTGGCATACCCGAAATTCACCAATTCGGCAGTTCGGGAGATTTGTGGTGTCATAAGTTGAAAACGTCTCGAGGTCGAAGCTCTGAAGCACCGAAATAGTAAAATGTTGTCTTTTCATCTAGTCATAGCCCAGGATCATATGTGATTGTAGATAGAGGGAAGGGGCTAGTCTTGGAATTCAAATCTGAAGGTCGAATGCTGAATTCCCCGCTAGCCTATGAGTTAGTCGAGGATCAAGCCCAGTCGTTGGATTGGTTGGTGGATAGATCTCTGCCATATATTTAGGAATGATAGAAGCTCCGAGATATCGGAGAACTCAGGATGAAGAATATTGAGTTGGATCCATAGTTAAGCCATGTGACCCCAATCAATGAACACCTGAGGATCTTCAGAGAGGTATATATTCCAGTTCTAAGCTCATCTTTGAGCATGGAGACCATGGATGGAAAGCTCTAGATGATTAGAATGTGATAGAGACCTCGAATTGAGAATTTTATTACTTAAGGAGAACAAAATTTTGGCACCCCCACCATGCGTGTGTTACAAATTGGTATCAGAGCATGGTTACAACACTTGGTCTTCTTGGGCTCAGGGATGAGTCATTTAAAAATCATGTTTAAAGTAATTTTTAAGGGTGAGACCTTATCTTACTACTTCCCTAAAGAGTCTCCTTAAACTTTTATTGAGGGAAAGAATAAAACTTTCTACTGTGTGTGTATTAAATAAATTTGAATTGTATGTTGTTCATAAACTAATAGACTGTTGGCTAACAACAAGTTTTTTTCTGCACTCCAATAGTCAGTGAATCATAGGAAATCACAAGCATAAAAGATGGCGATGCACCATGAAGTTGGGGAGGGCTCCCACAATAGAGACGAAGATTCTAATGAGAGGAGGGCAGTGGAGACCCCTTTGGATCTAGCTGAAACTTTAAGGAGCCTTATGGCTGAATTACAAAGTTGCAAGGTTGAAAATAAGAGATTGATAAAGGAGCAAGAGAAAATCAATGCAATCTTGCTGCAGAGCTATTCTGATATACAGAGGCAGCTGTAGCATGGACCTGTGACTAGCCATTTGGACCAACAACATATAGAGAGAAGTCAAAGTCCACCTGAAATACGAAAATGTGGTCCCATAAGTGGCCACATAGGGAGAAGTACCTCGAGGAAGGCATAACCTGGAGGTAGGGGAAAATCATTGGGAGACTGGAAAGGGAATGGACAACTCCAAGAGATCTTCTAGTAGAAAAACTATCTCACATTCTCAGAAGAAAGGAAAGAAGCGAAAGAATTCCAAAAGTCATGACCCTGAAGAGTTCAAGAAATCCAAACCACCCTCTTTCAATGGAGATATTGAGAAAGGGGAAGAGGCAGAAGCTTAACTATTTTCCTAAAAGAAGTACTTCATATTTCATGACTATTCTGAAAATTTGAAGGCTCGAATAACCATCTTCAACCTGAATGAAAAGGATTCCATTTGGTGGGAAGATATTAAGAACATGAAATGAATCCATGAAAAGGACTTATCATGGAAACAATTTGAGAAACAGTTCAAGAAGAAGTATCTGTCAGAGAAATACTTCGACGGGAAGACTAAGGATTTCTATGAACTCAAGTTGGGACAACTCAGCATAGATGAATACATCAATAAATTCCTTGAGCTACTGAGGTATGTACCCTACATAAAAGATGAAAAGGTAAAAGTCCAATGATTTATCAGCGGGTTACCTCAGACCTACCGGAACAGGATTGAGTTTGTCGAGCCAAAGACCTTAGATGAAACTATCTGAAAGGAAAGGTATTGTTATGAATAGTTCGAGCGTCAGACAAAACCTCACAAGGATTGGAAGAAGAAGAATAGTTCGAGTGTTAGACAGAACCTCGCAAGGATTGGAAGAAGAAGAATAGTCTGGGGTTCAAGAAGAAGGGTTTTAAATCCTCAAGATTTAATAACTATAGGAAAGATTCAAGGATAAACCTTCCTACCCGAACTCTGCACCAGCAGAATTTCCCCTCCCAGAGTTGAAATAAACCTTTTGGATCAGCCCCAGGAAAGACTGATAACCCAAAGAGAGAACCCTTGAAATGTTTGGGTTGCGGAGAAGAACATTTGCTAAGGGATTTACCACATAGACAGATGAACCATAGGAGAATCTACAACATCCAAGAAGCTACCACAGTCAAAGATGTGGCTAGGACCATGCCATGGATTTATGTGACATTGGATAATAAACAAGCCGACCACCAAGCTTCAGTCAAGGAGATGGAAGGTATGATCGCCAACCGTCTAGTTTCTATTTTAATTGGCCCTGGTTCTAATTTGAGTTATGTGGCCCCTTAGACTGTTGATAAGTGTAAAATACAACCAGTTAGACATGTTAAGCCATGGTTGGTACAACTAGCCACTGGAAACAAAAGAACAGTAACAAAAGTCTTACCAGCTTGCCAATTCATCATGGATGGGTTTCCCACCCAAGTGACCCTTAACATACTTCCCCTAGGATATTATGACTTGTTGATTGGTATGGATTGGTTGGCTTCTTATAAGACTAAGTTGGAATGTTACCAGAAAACTTTAGAATGTGTAAATGAAGAAGGGGGAAAGATGACCCTCCAAGGGATTCAGAAACCTGTCTCAATGAGACAAATATTAGCCCTTCAAATGAAAAAGTATTGCAGAAAGGTATGTCTTCTATATGCAATACAGGTGTTGGAATATATTGAGGATGATAAACCGAACCTAGAGGACCACCACATATTAAGAGAGTATAGAGACATGTTTCTAGAAGAGGTACTGGGTCTACCTCGGAGAAGAGAAATTGACTTCTCGATAGAACTTGCACTAGGAGTAGTGCTAGTGTCTAGGACACCCTATAGGATGAGTACACCTGAGCTAGTTGAGCTCAAGCTACAACTAAAATAAATGATGAAAAAAGGTTACATCCGGCCCAGTGTTTCTCCATGGGGAGCACCATCCTTGTTTGTGAAAAAGAAAGATGTCACGCTCCGACTATGCATAGATTATAGACAACTCAATAAGACAACCATAAATAACAAGTACCCCTTACCAAGAATCGATGACTTGTTCGACCAATTAGGGGGTGCTTCCATTTTCTCAAATATTGACTTGAGGTCTGGATACCATCAATTCTGAATCAAGGATGAAGAGATCCACAAAATGGCCTTCAGGACAAGGTATGGTCACTATGAATTTGTGGTGGTGCCATTTGGACTAACCAATGCCCCCGCCACTTTTATGTGCTTGATGAACAATGTACTCAGAAAATTCCTAGACATATTTGTATTGATTTTCATTGATGATATATTAATATACTCCAAGAACAGATAAGAGCATAAAGAACATATTAGACTTGTACTTCAAGTACTAAGAGAACATTAGCTCTACACTAAGATTAGCAAGTGTGAAATTTTCCATAAGAAAGTGCATTACTTGGGCCATGTCATTTTTGAAGAAGGGGTAGCATTAGACCTTGACAAGATTAGATCTATTATGGAATGGCCTACCCCAAAAGATGTATCTGATACAAGATCCTTTATGGGTTTAGAAGGATATTATAGAAGGTTCATAAAGGGATTTTCCAAGATTGTTTGTTCAATCACTACCCTCCAGAAGAAGGGGGTTAAATTCACTTGGACATCAAAATGTGAAGAAAGATTTCAGGAACTAAAATAGCTCTTGACCCATGAACCCGTGTTGAAGATTCTAGACCCTGATAATGACTTCCTCATGTGTACATATGCTTGCAAGGAAGGACTTGAAGGATTCCTTATGCAAGAGGGACGTGTAATTTGCTACGCGTCCAGAAAATTGAATGAGCATGAAATCAATTAAGTGACCCATGATCTATAGTAGGCTACCATAGTGCATGCCTTAAAAATGTGGAGGAATTACCTCCTGGGTAGGAGATTTGTACTTATGACAGACCACTATGGGTTGAGGCACCTGTTTGTCAACCAAAACTCAATGCTAGACAAGCTAGGTGGCTTGTTCTATTTCTTCAAGGTCTGGGTGGCTTGTTCTATTTCTTCTTGTGCTTGTCGAAGGCGAGCTTCGACTGTATCAGCTAGTCAGTGGAGTTGGGATAGCTCATCTCCCAACTATGGTTCTCCTGATGGCAAGGGCATAGTGGAGATTGCATGACTACACTGAAGGGCTTGTTGTACCACTCAGAGTTCTACTTCAAATCTCTCATACATTTATTCCTGCTTGGCTTCTTGTTTCTCTTCTATTTCCAGCGAAGCGTCATTCAGAGATACTATGATGAATTCAAAATCATCAGTGGTGAGTACAGTCTGCATCTTGGATATGTTCACTCTTGATTTCTTCCGGGAAGAAGGTTTCGGGGGAGAAACCTTCTACTTTTTCATGGGATAAACCTCATCTCTGGGCGGTGTTACTTCATCGTGCTTCTCTTCAATTTGTTTTTCTTTTACCTCTTCTACTTCATCATCACCCCCTCAGTCAGGTGATACTGAGGCAGTCTTTCCCGAGGTGCTTCTTAAATCTTGGACCTCTTCGATCTTCTTCCTTTTTCTAGTTCTAGGTGTGTTTTGTTCTTTATGAGTGTCCTCCGGGCTGTCAAGGTGGGACATCTCTACGGGGTTGGAAGGGATAAGGAGGTCTACTGACCATTCCTTAGTGATCTCCTCATTGTCTTCTTTCGTAAGTTTATAATATGACTTGAGCTTCTCTTTATGTTCATCTTCTCATGTTGTAATGTAGATGAAGTGTCGATCTGCATGAAACTTCATCAGGGGTCGAAATCTCTGTAAGGTGCTCGGATTCATGTGAGTTTCAACCTCGATGGCTCTCTTTAGCTGAAGGTAGTATGTATGAAAAACAACATTTGACTACCATTGTTTGTTCATATCACTAGAGTACCAGAGTGTAGCGAACTTCACAGCAAGCGGTTCAAATGGTTCAATATCTGGGAAGGTCGCACCTTCCGGCATCTCCCATGCAACATAGGCAATGAGGATCAGGAGCCAGCTAAAGTGAAATTCATAACCCTAATCTTGTGCGTCTCTGCAGTCTGGTTTCAACTGATTAACTAGGTACTTCACCCAGTTCATCTGTAGGCCTTCCGCACACTTCCCTGCGAGGTCAACAACAAAGTCAATGACCTATGTAGGTCAGTTCTTCCTTACTATCTTTCCAGATATTAGTTGACATGCTAGGCGCACTGCGCCACTTTGGATGGAAGCTACCTTGTAGCCTCGCATCACCTTCTCAACATCATCGTATGTATCCTTAATATTTTGTGCTAGTGCGTGATCTAGGGCTTTTCCTAGATATAACTCCTATAGATTAGGGCCTTGCATACTCAACCTTATGATCTGATGGATCAATGTCATATCAACTGTAATACGATGGTCTATCCATAAGTAGCCACCATGGTAGCATGAGAGTAGTATATTGACACAGGCATTGACTTCCTGGTGCCTTCCAAAGTGTGGGATCTTCATTACATTCAGCAGAGTGGACTCCACAAGGTTCATCGTCCATGACTGGGGGATTATATTATAATTATTTCCCTTCGTATTGGTCAGGTATTTATACGGGGCAAGCGTACCATAGATCTTGCGATCTCCGAGGTTGAAGTCGTTGAACTTCAATGCTGCGATCGTGTCCTGGTCTGCTCGAACTATGCATATCCCCTTCGGGAGTTACGCAATGACTATGGTGTAATAGAAATCTCTTGGTACACTATCCCGACTCACCGAGCCGGCCAGAGGCAGGATGTAGTTAGGAAATATGGTCGGAATCATCTTCGCATTTGCTAGGTCGTCTCTATGCTTGGTTCTCTTTTCCGTTGATGACTGGGATGGTCCGGCTCCATGATCAATCGATGGAGAGGCTTTCACTCCTCTCGTCGATGATGCTTGAACACCTATAGACATTAATCTCTCAGACAATACTCGTTCGATCATGAAGTCGATGAGTACTTCCTTCACAGATTCTTCTATTGCGCTAAGTTCTTCGGACATATGCACTCGTGAATGAATATTTCAGGATCGAAGGGTAACTAGTCCTTGTAACAGGATGGATAGCAATGGAGCGATGAGCACTGTTCAAAATAAAGTATTATGTGGTCTATCATAATCACGATTGGCAAAAGTGTTCTCGACACATGGTGCGACGGGACAAATAGATAACTTGGCAACGGATCTCTTGCAATGGGTAAGAGACCTTCATTAACTATGTTATGTCCATTATGGCACGGTTCAACGGTCTGGTGGCGAACCATAAAATCCTTTCTACCCATTGAGCGGGTCGGCCTAACGGTTATACCATTCCCAATGGCTATATTGCTTCGCCATGGGGAAGTGCCATGTGACGTTGTTCTGTTATCTTGGCAGAGCTCTAATTTTGCAAATTTTCGTTCTACGAAGTTCCCTCCAGAACCTTCTGTAACTTTTCAATATTAGCTCTCTTCTTACTTAGTTTTCTAGCCTTCTTTCCAGTGAGCTTCGTCTCAGTATTCTATTTTCCATTCTGATTCTTATCTTCTTTTGTCATAGTAACTTTGCACTATTAAGATTCTTTCCTAAGATTCAAGGGTAATACTTCTCCTTTATCTGGAACATATAATTCAATCTTCTGTGGGTCCTCTAGTGTTCTTGAAAATTTGACATCCAAGTCTCTGGTGTTAAATAGCTTCGATCTATTCTTTTGTTCTTCAATCAAGTGTGCGATCCTTCTAGTCATGAAATCTTTTAACTCTTGCTTCTTCTTCTCTAAGACTTATTCTTCCTTCCTTCTGGCTTGATCTCTTTCAATCCAAGCCTTTCCTAGTAACATAGCAAATGGGGCGATGTTCTGAGTAAATTTAACAATCTCAAAATCTTCTTTTGTCGAAGTTTCATTGGCATTCATAGATATTTAGGCGAGCTTTTCACATAGGTTTATCAGCTTTCCTCTAAATAGTCCTAATCCTCCCAATGAAGGAATCATAGCAGGCTTCCCTAAAAGTTCTCAAGTTCTCTCTGTCATGATATTCACCTGTGTTTCCTCATCCAGAACACAGTCAATGTTGAAATCTCCTATTCTTGCTTCTATGCATGCTTTTTCTTTGAAGATCTCCGATAAGCTAACATGTCGGTGGTCATTCAGGGTTTCTTTCATATTTAGCAATACTTTCTATGATTCTTTCTGGGATTCTTCCATAATCTTAGTTTTTGAATTTGCCTTAGGGTTTTCTTGTCTCATGTTCATTCCTTCAAGCTTAGCAATCATTCTAGGGCAATCCAATACTTCATGGTCCATAGCTTTGCAACAAAGACAACTAGATCCTCTGCTAGGGCATTCCTTAGCAAGATGTACTGGTCTTCTGCAACTATAATAGAGGGTTAATCCTCTCTTTCTTTTAAATGATCCCCAACCCTTCCTGTACTGTGCGCTAGGATCATAGTAGCTGACCTGCAAAAAATTCTTTCTAGGATCCTACATCCACTTGTTAGTCCAAACATTCTTTCTATGCATAGGTATAACATATCTTTCACTATTCTTATCAAATCTACTCATATCAAACCTTCTTTCATCTATTAGTACCCTAGTTTTCAAGCTAGGACAAAATTTATCAAACATACCTAGATCCATACTGTTGAAACAAAATTTTCCTCTTATCTTACTTCTACAGAGCACAAAACTTTCATATCTAGAACTTTTCACTATTCTTACCTTTATCAAAGCACAGATCTCTTAGATCTTACCTCTTTTCTTGGCACAAGGCTTAAAACGTTAAGTAGAATGTTGTGCACTAGGGAAATAGGTCTACGCACGGAGCTTCCACAGTTTCAGGTTGAATCTTTGCACAAAGCTTCTTCTTCCTCAATTCCTAGCAATCACAGTTTCAGGTCCCAGCAACGGAACCATTTGTTGGCATAGGGGAAGACCCAGGGTTCAATGCTACAACAACTCACCAAAAAAACCCTAACTATCGTCCCTTTCGGCAACACTTGCGAAGCAGATGGAGTCTCACTAGAGGTAGAGGCAGGGGTGGTTGCAGGACTCCAGTGTCTACAACCTTAGCTGGGACACAGATCTGTGATTGTGAAACTTAACAGAGCACTTAGCACCGACATTTCATCAATATTTAACCAATATCTACTCTACAGATAAAACAAAGCATCACAACATTCATTCAGATCTAATGTATCTAAGAACTTAGCATAAAGAGATAGATTAGATCTAGTAGATTCAAGAACTAAGCACATGGGCCAGATATAGCATCCATATACATCATTAAGCACAAAGCATCAACAGATCTATCTATCTATATCAAAGCACTTAGCAAGTAACAAATCAACACATCAACACATCACACAAAGCATAGAAAAACACCATGTACGTGGTTCACCCCCACCCTGGGGATACATCCACCAACTCTTCTCTTCTTTATTACCTTTGGTCAAGCTTCTTACAGGCACATGGAATCAAAATCCTACTCCGCAGAAGACATGCGATCTACATGCACTTCGCCAGATCCTCCTTCTTCGAGCTAGGGTACAACACCAAGCCTTCTTACAATTACTTTCACTTAGCTCTGCAACTCCTGCACTGTATGCACAAAGCATGACTTAGCACTTAGCACTCTTACAATCCTTTGATCACACAGATCTAATTCTAGCACTTAGCACTACTTATCACCTCTTTTATTACATCGCTTAGTCTTCTTTATATAAATTACAAAAGTGGGCCTAAGCATGGGTAAACCCATGGGACAACGTTCCCATACCCATTACATAATCCCAAAACCCAAAAAGACCTAAAAAGGGGCTGAGATCCCATGATCTCTGCTTCATCTTGCGCTCCGCATTCGACAACCTGTTGAAGTCCCAAAAATAGGTCAAACATGACCAAGAATCCACAAAACTTGGTCAAGGTCCAACACTCCCTGAGAATCGGAGCTTGTGCCAAGATGGAACCTCGTTATTTTGTACCCTTTGAAGTCTTATATAGAGTGGGACCTGTAGCCTATAGGCTAGCACTCCCTCCCACAGTAAAGGCACACAATGTTTTTCATGTTTCATTATTGAAGAAATATGTACATGATCCTAATCATATAATTGGCTAGTTTGTGATCCATGTGGAACCAAAGGGAGAATTCCTGCCAAAACCTCAATGCATACTAGATAGGAAGGAAATGTCACTCAGGAACCGAACCATTGCACAGGTCAAGGTGCAGTGGAAACACTTTGGGCCAGATGAGGCCACGTGGGAAATTGAGGATGCCATGAGACAAACATATTCAATTTTGTTTACTTCTGTATATACATAGCATGTTGATAGATAAAATATCGAGGACAATGTTCCTTTAAGGGGGAGGGAATTGTAACACACTGTTTCCCTCTGTTTGTAAATATAATTATATTATCCAATAAACTATGGAAAACTCAAAGGTGTAAATATTTGATTTGATGGACCTTTGTATAAAAGGTCGATGAATGTAAATTCTGTTATTTTAATAAAAAATGGATACATGTTGCATGACTGTTGGAAAGGGGATGTGATAAGAGAGACCATGGATACTATGAAAAGATGGTGGAGGGGACCAGGAATGGTTGCGTTGACCTCCATTGAACCAGTACTTTGTTGGATTTAATTTCTCAGGATCAGAACAACCCTCTGACCCAGGAATGAATGACTATCAAGATGGTAGGTGGGAAGATATCCTAAAGATTTAATGAGGGGATTGGGTAGACTGCCCATTTGTAAGGCTTCCAAACCTGACCATGGACTGGGAATTCAGGACACACGCAATCTTGTTGGGAAAGGGAAAAAAGGAAAGCATGGGGGGTCAAGGAGGAAATCTGCGATGAGTGCAGAGTCGAGAGTGGAAGCTCTGGGATTCAAGGAAGAATTGTGAAAAGAGTGTGTTCTGATCGCAGGAAATAGAGACTAATACAGGAGAAGGAGAGTAACCTTCATCCCTATCTATTTCTTAGTCGAAAGAAGATATTCAATCTAAAAGCATCGTGGTCTAGCTCGGGGGTGGATAGTGGTATATCTGTTAGGAGTGACTGAGCCTATGGTTGGGTGGAAATGAGCACCCTTTCCAGCAGTTGCTTAACGTTATCTTTTTTTGATAAGTGTTTCCATACTTTGTGCGTTGAATTGGGAATTAATAGTTGCATGCATGTATTTACATATTTGTAAATGGTTCTGCATTGAAAATGTTAAATTATGTATATACGTTGGTTCCCTTGAGGAATTGTGCTTCTTCTTTTCCCGTATGCTCCAGGTTAAATCTCGAAGGTGTTTTCCTCGGGAAGCTACCTCACAGCTCTGAAATTAGAGCAAGCCTCTTGGCACTGCTACCATCTTGGTAACCTCATGAGTTTACACTGCCTAGTTCCAGAACTTAAGGTTCTATGAACTAGGAAGACGTTTCCTTCAAACCAGTATTCTGAGATACCTTGAACTCGCGCCCATGGCCTTAACTAAAACCTGGCTAAGAGTAGACTGCATAGCCCGAGACTCATCTAAAGGTCCATATTGTTGGCAAATATTGAACAGGCAACAACAGAAATGGCAGTGTTGATGATTGTTGTCTTTGATGGCAACAACAGAAATGGCATGATATGCAGAATTTGGGGATTTGGACTTAAAAGCACAGGAGGAACAACATTGAAGAAAACATGCGCATTAAAGAAAACGCGTGCAACAGAAGTTTACAGAGAAGAAGGAAGATGGTGACTGTCGGATCCCATCCAAATTCCCCGAAAGGCCAATAGCCGTCAGATCTGCAGAAGTTGCGAGGGAGATAAGCCATCGGAGAATCGGGGATCGGGATTTCATAATGCAAAGAACAATGACTACGAAAACCCTGAAATCGCGATATGCGATTTCGCGATTTGATCG
>SNQJ01S0087579.1:28085-48445 GCA_010110895.2 Picea sitchensis
TGTTTTCGCTGCATTTTTACAGTTTCAGCTTATTTCGTTATTTAATAGAAAACCAGTTTTACTGTATCTCTGTTATTTTTGTTAAGCACCTATTAATAATCTGTATTCATTTCGTTCTGCTCATAAAATCCGGATCACCAACACTTCCATGATTTACAATTCGACCCCAGACTCCTGGAACTTGCAATCTTCACTATACTCGAGTTCACAAAAGTTTCAAACCATTTATCGCTCTCTTCAATCCCCACCACATTATTTCCCTTCCCAATGCACATTCATTATGCTTTTACTAGCAACAACTCAACACACAGGTTTTCTTATTGGCATTAATAAGAAAAAAATGCATTCAACCACGATTTACGGGAGACCGACCGACCTTCGTTGATTTTCATACCTAGCCAATTTTATGGCCGTCAGTTCTTGGGTTGGTACAACTGAACTCTCATTCCCTGTGTTCTGTGATATACATATTGCAACCAAAACTTATATGATCTACAATTCCATACTTATCCAACTTTACGGTCGCCGGTCCCCGGTTTGGCGCTATTATAAATATTGCACCCAAAAATCTCGTGATCTACAATTCCTTCAACTTGTAAGATTCAATCTACTCGGGTTAACAAATGTTTCAAAGCATTTATCGCTCCCTTTCATCCCCGCTACCTTCGCACCCTTCCCAATGCACATTGATTATTCTTTTACTAGTGACAACTCAACACACATGTTCGAAAAAATTGGCATTAATAAGAAAAAACCTAGAGGACATATCTGATTAATACGAATTAAACCACTATTTATGGGTGCACGACCGACCGCCCTTTCTTTCCATACTTAGCCATTTTTATGGCTCCAAGTTCCCGGCTTGGCGCTATCGAACTCTCATTCCTCGTATTCCATGATATACATCTTGCACCCAAAACTTTCATGCTCTACAATTCCACCCCGCACTCGAGCTCGCAAGCTTCATTCTACCCGGGTTCACAAAAAGTTTCAAAGCATTTATCGCTTCTTTCCATCCCCACCACCTTCGCACCCTTCCAAATGCACATTAATTATGTTTTTCTTAGTGACAACTCACCACACAAGTTCGAAAAAATTGGCATTAATAAGAGAAAACCTCAAGGACATGTCCCATTAAAACGCATTAAACCACGATTTACATGAAAACCTCTAGGACATCTCCCATTAATACGCATTAAACTGTGATTTACGGGAGTCCGATCGACTGCCCTTCCTTTCCATACTTAGCCAATTTTATAGCCGTGGGTTCTTGGGTTGGAGTTGTTGAACTCTCATTCCCCGTGTTCTGTGATATACATCTTGCACCCAAAACGTTTGTGATCTACAATTACACCCTGCACTCCTCGAACTCACAAGATTTAAAAAGTTTCAAACCATTTATCACTCACTTCCATCTCCGCCACCTTCGTGCCCTTCCCAATGCAGATTAATTATGCTTTGATTACTGATTAATAAGAGTATACCTCGATAACATCTCCCATTAAAATGCATTAAACCGTGATTTACGTCATATTATATTATCAAATATCTTCTTCACATATTATGTTTCATATTACTTTATGGGAAGATTCCATTTCATACTAATTGCTTTGTTCCTACCGTCTATTCCTGCGTGGATTCTTTTTCAATAACTATAAAGTAAGATATAAGTTATATCTTAAATTACTATTCAATGTAATTTCAATATAGCTTTTAATATTTACAATTTTCTTATCATTTCATTTCTAAAAAACAATTGAACATAACTTCTTCATATTTTTTTTTTAGTTTTTTTCATTTAGTTTTACATATTTCAACTTTCATTTCATTATTGTTAAAGATCTATTCTAATTACCCTTTACTTACCATACTGTTAATTTCTATTTTTTTAACAATATTCCTCGTCTCTCCCCATCTTCCAAAAATCATCATCATGAATAATTATAAGCTACAAACTATCATCTCCATTCCCAAATATACTTGGCAGGGACTAAGCTGCCACGCAACACTTGTTTTAATTTATTCTAAAATTTTTCACTTATTTACTATTTATAAAACGAATAATAATAATAAAATTTTAATTTATAAAAATATTAAAAGTAAATGCATAATAAAAAAATTTATCAAATTGTTCTTTATCTTTTATTTAAATATATTATAATTATTTCTTTATTTTCTATTATAAGGTAACGTAGGCATATTTATGAGTAAAGGTAGGTGATAAAAGAAAATTATTCCATGACATGCAGTGATAGATCACATATCAAATATGAAATAAATCTCGTTTTTGAAAAAAACCCATGTATCGAAATTCATCAATTCAACGATTTTTACGTAGAGTTAACAAATCAAAGGAAAGTCGTCCATCCTGGATACTTCTTCCAAGTCAAAGAAATGAGGTGTGGGTCAAAAAGGTGAATGTTAAAGGCAAATGGAGCATCATCCAAGATAGCCATTTCCTTAATGATTAAATCAGGGAGTGGGCTAACTTGGGATCAATCTTCCTTCACGAGATACTTTTCTAGTAGGTTTTCCGGCGGTGCGATTTTAAATTCCCGAACAATCTAGAACTTTGATCGATTTTCTAAGCACCTGGGTTGGTTTAAAATGGGGAAACCCCCCTGGGATAAGGTTTTGAAATGCATCGAACTTTGATCCATGCGAAAATCAGGCTACCCCTGAAAATCTGGCTAGATTCAGGCCCATTTTTTTGCCTGAAAAATAGGTATGTTTTCTCCCGAGTTAGCGTACTCCTTAAATCAACCCTCACTTAGTTAGCAGTTGAGAATTTGTGCGAACTATGGGTCAAAGGGGAATGAGACATTGGGATTGGAAAATCAAA
The DNA here is from genome assembly GCA_010110895.2 of Picea sitchensis. Classification (NCBI taxonomy): domain Eukaryota; kingdom Viridiplantae; phylum Streptophyta; class Pinopsida; order Pinales; family Pinaceae; genus Picea; species Picea sitchensis. Next base: position 30,928 of record SNQJ01S0087579.1, read on the forward strand.
GCAAATTGCACCAAACCATTGGTACACTGAATAAAGTAAATCGGCCTCGAGGAACAATCACTTTTTATGAAATTGTTATTCAATCAATCGAATTGATGTCTCCATTCAATTGGTTTTAGTAGACATTAATCATCATCAATTAAATCAATCCAAATTAAACTGTCATTTTATGCAAGTTGTCCAAATCAAAGTAAATGAAAAGTTTAATTAAAAAGTGGTTAACGTTTGAATGGGTGAATCAATGTTAGTTATGAAGTTTTGTTAATTTAATATAGATCTATATTAAATTTGGATTTATCAAGGATCCAGAGATCCAATTTCTTAAAATGGAATTTTTTTATTATTATTGTTGTGTTTTAATTAAACCAATTTTATTTATTATTTTATTTTGTTTTATTTATTTCATTTTATTTATTATTATTTCATTTTATTTTTATTAATTTTATTTTATTTTATTTTATTATTTCATTTTATTTTCCCATTTGCGAGTGATTATGAGCCCACGTAAAATGTATATTAATAAATAAACAAGTGTTGTGTGGTATCTTAGTCCCTACCAAGTAGATTTGGAAATGGGGATGATAGTTGGCACCTTATAATTATTGGAAGATGGGGAGAGACGAGGAATATTGTTAAAAAATCAGAAATTAACAATATGGTAAGTAAAGGGAAATTAGAATAGATCTTTAACAATAAGCAAATGAAAGTTGAAATATGTAAAATTAAATGAGAATTAAAAATATATATATGTATTAAAAAGTTATGTTCAATTGTTTTTTTAAAAATGAAATGATAAAAAAAAATTAAATATTAAAACCTATGTTGAAATTTCATTGAATACTAATTAAATATATAACTTATATCTTAATTTACAATTATTGAAAAAGAATCTACCTAGAAATACATGGCAGGAACAAAGTAATTAATATGAAATGGAATCTTCCCATAAAGTAATATGAAACATAACATGTGAAGACGATATATGATAATATAATCTCACGTAAATCGTGGTTTAACGTGTTTTAATGGGATATGTCCTCGAGGTTTTCGCTTATTAAATCCAATCTTTTCAAACATGTGTGGTCATTTGTCACTAATCAAAGAATAATTAATGTGCATTGGGAAGGGCATGAAGGTGGCGGGGACGAAAGGGAGCGATAAATGTTTTGAAACTTTTTGTGAACCTAGGTAGAGTGAAGCTTGCGAGTTCAAGGAGTCTGGGGTGGAATTGTAGATCATAGAATTTTTGGGTGCAAGATGTATATCATGGAACACGGGGAATGAGAGTTCTATAGCACCAACCTGGGAATCGACAACCATAAAATTGGCTAAGTATGGAAAGGAACGATGGTTGGTCGGACTCCCATAAATCACGATTTGGTTTTCACTTATTAATGCCAATTTTTTCGTACCAGTGTGTTGATTTTTCACTAGTAAAATCATAATTAATGTGCATTGGGAAGGGCGTGAAGGTGGCAGGGATGGAAGGGAGCGATAGTTGCTTTGAAACTTTTGTGAACCCGGGTAGAGTGAAGCTTGCGAGTTTGAGGAGTCTGGGGTGGAATTGTAGATCACGAAAGTTTTGGGTGCAAGATGTATATCACGGAACAAGGGGCATGAGAGTTCTATAGCTCCAACCCCAAGGGGTTGGAATCGTGATGTGAGGATATAGATGGAGACGAGGATCTATCAGTCTGCCAACCTGGGAACCCGCGATCATGGAAATGTGACTAAGTATAGAACCAGAAAGGGATAATAGAGGGGAAGAAGAAAATGGAAAAAGGAGTAAGTATCTCACACAACAACATCTATTGTTCGTTTATTAATGCCAATCTTTTCAAACCTATGTGGTGAGTTGTCACTAGTGAAAGCATAATGAATGTGCATTGGGAAGGGAGTGAATGTGGCGGGGATGGAAGGGAGCGATAAATGGTTTGAAACTTGTGTGAACCTGGGTATAGTGAAGCTTGTGAGTTTGAGGAGTCTGTGGTCGAATTGTAGATCATGAAAGTTTTGGGTGCAATATGTATATCACAGAACACGGGGCATAAGAGTTTGATAGCGCTAACCCGGGACCCCGCATTCAGATAATTGGCTAAGTATTGAAAGGGATGGCATTCAGTCGGGCTCATGATGTGACAATATATATAGAGATGAGCATTTGTCAGTCTGCCAACCCGGGAACCCACAATCATAGAAATGCGACTAAGTATAGAACCAAAAAGGGATAATAGAGGGGAATAATAAAAGGGAAAAACGGGTATGTATAGAGGAGGCAAATGAAAGGGAGAAAAGAGTGTCTTAAATTCTTGTATAAAGAGGTTGAATTCATCTATCAATAGCTGTATAGGAAAATGAGTTAATTTAAAAAAAATACAAAATTCAAAAAACAATATTAAACATTGAAAAATACCATACAACAACCTTAAATATTTTATATTCAGATAAATTGGGTTACAAAATATAGTTGATATTATTTCCCAAAATAGCTATCTTGGAATTTGTAAAAAAATATATAGTTCAGTATATATTCTCTGAAATGTAAATCTGTTTGCCATAATGACTGGGATTGGGGCTCTCGTGGATCATAAAGAAAATATGTAAAAGAATCAAGCTTGTAAGTGTTCTTTTCCCTTCATTGGTAATCTTGTCGACAACCTTTTTGAAGCACTCCTCGATGTAGCTCCTCATGGGTGCCACATTGATTTCATGCCGGATTTTAATAATGAAGAATTCATTTTCCAAGTCCCTTAGATCAATAGAGAGGTTGTGTAATGCTTCTTCAATATCTTGGCTTTTAATCGAATAATCAACTAGACAATTTTTCACGCCATCTTCACCATATTCAAGAATGCCATAGAAATTGTCAAATGACAATCTTTTATAGATCTCAACTTGATCATCAAATTCTTTCTTGGTTAAAAACAATGAGTTGAATATCAATTTCGGGTCTTGGACTTAATTGGTGTTGTCAACTATATCTATCTCATTTAGCTTCTTGAATAGTTTGTCTCTTCTAGATATGGCCTAGCTACATTATCTTTTTATTCAATATTTTGTACTTTGATAAGTGTTAACTTCCCTCTATCATCGAAAACTTGGGTTTTAAGGTTCCTTCCTTGTAATGTTCCTGGTCATCCACATCTGAGACAACTTAGAGATGCAGTTCAGTGCCAATTGAAAGACGAGGGAATGGTTTTATGTGACGTCAACTTTGGGGGAAAAAATTTATGTTAGCCAACAAAAGCTCAAACAAAAAAATCAAGTATCTTATGATTGGTATTCTCCCTGTATTCGATCGTTTGGTTGGCTGAAAGTCCTGCCTAAATATTTGTATGTTGAATTTCTTTATTTTATTGTTGAAAATTGGAAGGGACTTTCAAGTCACCTACAAAATGCTCTTTGTTGAAGTATATAGCTTCTTCCAACAACACATATTTGGCAAGTGTATCAAATGTTGTAGACCACACCATAATCTATCTTTCGTCAGAGGAGTGGCACATATCGTGGCTTACAAAATGGTCTGGAATATTTGGAAGTGATGCCAAATATTACTCTATGCCCGAATATAATCAGAAGGAAATTATAAATTTGGATCCTCACAAAGGTGAGAAACTGTATGAGTGGTTGAATCAACATCCTAAAATTACAGAACTTTCTATCTCAAAGTTTATTGAGTGACTTCTAGATGTAGTAACAAACTCAATAGACAGTCAGCTTCTATCTCAAAGTTTGTTGAGAAACCTTTGGATGTAGTAACAGACTCGACATACAATCAACTTTCTATCACCACTGCACATTCTTTGCACTATTCCTATGCAAATAATTACATTTGGGTCGAAGAGCTTACCACTCTTTGCCAGAATATTTCCCTAGTAGTTGAAGGTGGGTATATAATCAGGGAACAAGGCTCTCAAAGGTTTATCATGCTTGCATCAACGAGTAACTGGGAAAATTTAATGGGAAGGAATTCTGGACTATGGAACTTGCAACACTTTCTAAAGATTACTTTATACTACCACCTTATGCAAGAAGTTTGACGTGGACATGTAATGATTTGGTTTCTGAAGATCACCTTTTACTACCACCTTCATGCAATGATTTTGTTTCATTCTTTAGAAGAAACCTTTATGTAGTAGATATTCTAGAGCTATTTCCACCGAATATCAATCTTCATGTTGTTTCCCATGCTTTGAATAAGGAGAATGCAATTATTCTGTTGCAGTAGATCTAATATTTGAAAAAAACAGAAGTTTCTCGATGCTTGAAGTATTAACTTGTCTGGTTCAAATAAATCATCATCACCTCACTGCAAATGTCTCTCAAGTTGTTGATCAAGATCACAGGTCGATAAGCATAGAGTGCCTTCCTAGTCGTAGAGTGCTTCCATCCCCAGCTTGGTTTTTCACATATGGTCGGTATTCGTATGCAACACAACCTAACCCACTAAAGCCTGCACCTACATGCAATTGAACAGATGTAAAATTATATCAAGTCGTAACTCTAGGCTCCAAGTAGCTTCAGCTTCAGACATTGACACTAGCGATGACCCCAGGCTCCAAATAGCTTCATCTTCGAACATTGACACCAGCGGTGGCAATGGGAACAATGTCATCGATTGCAGGGCGATAATGCGGTGAACAAATAGGCTTGTTATTGTCAAAGCACTTAGACTGTGGGGTTGTTAAACCTGCAAAAGAGCATCGACTTTAGTGTTTCATTTTCATGACAGTTAAAATGTTGATGTGAGTCCAGAAATCTTTGGAGGTTGGGTGTCCTGTGCGATGATGACCTTGACAATAGGTGCATGTTAGATATTTATTATCTGGACATTGCAGTGTTAATGCAATTGTCATAGTCAATGACAAATCGAATGCATTTCTAGAAGCAATACTAATTGTGTAATTAATTTACATTCTTGAAGGATGTGAATCCCAAATAAAGCCTCAAACTTTTTGACCAATGGTGTGTTAAAAAAAAGTACATTGTTTTATATTTAAAAAAATAAAAATTTGTATTTTCTATGTCTAACATTAGGTTTCACACATAAACATTTTCAAGTCAACTAAAATTAATATATAGTCAACTCAGATCCCAGCAAAAGATCAAACTCCCTAGATCTAGTTTATTTCCATCATGTTAGTTGGGATAGAAGGATCCACCATCGGGATAAAGAAACAAGCTAGCAATAAAATCATATGTGGAAACCCAAGCTGGGGATGGAAGCACTCTACGACCAGGAAGGCATTTTTTGCTTATCGAACTGTGATCTTGATGAACAAATCGAGAGATGCTTGCACTGAGATGATGGTGATTTATTTGAACCAGACAAGTTAATACTTCAAGCATCGAGCAACTTCTTTTTTTTCAAATATTGGGTCTACTGCAACAGAAGAAATGCATTATCCTTATTCAAAGCATGGGAAACAACAAGAAGATTGATATTCGGTGGAAATAACTATGGAATATCTACTACATGAAGGTTTCCTCTAAATAATGAAACAAAATCATTACATGAAGGTGGTAGTAAAAGGTGATCTTCAGAAACCAAATCATTACCTGAATACGTCAAACTTCCTGTAGAAGGTGGTAGTATAAAGTAATCTTTAGAAAGTGTTGCAAAGTCCATAGTCCAAAATTCCTTCCCATTAACTTTTCCCAGTTACTCGTTGATGCAGGCATCAGAAAATTTTGAGAGCCTCGTTCCCTAATTATATACCCACCTTCAACTACTAGGAGAATATTCTTGCAAAGAGTGGTAAGCTTTTTGACCCAGATGTAATTATTTGCATAGGAATAGTGAAAAAAATGTGTAGTAGTGATAGAAAGTTGATTGTATGTCGAGTTTGTTACTACATCCAGAAGTTTCTGAACAAACTTTGATATAGAAGTTGATTGTCTATCGAGTCTGTTACTACATCCAAAACTCGCTCAACAAACTTTGAGATAGAAAGTTCTGTAATTTTAGGATGTTGATTCAACCACTCATATAGTTTATCACCTTCATGAGGATCCAAATTTATAATTTCCTTCTGAGTATATTCGGGCATGGAGTAATATTTGGTGTCACTTCCAAATATCCCAGACCATTTTGTAAGCCAGGATATGTGAGAATCCTCTAACGAAAGATAAATTGTGGTGTGGTCTGCAACATTTAATACACTTGCCAAATCTGTGTTGTTGGAGAAGCTGTATACTTCAACAAAGGAGCATTTTGAAGCTGACTTGAAAGTACCTTCCAATTTCCATCAATAAAACAAATAAGTTCAACATACAAATCTTCAGGCAGGACTTTCAACCAACCAAAGGATTGAATATAGGGATAATACCAATCATAAGATACTTGAATTTTTTGTCTGAGCTTCTGTTGGCTAACTAAATTTTTTTCCCTCAAAGATGATGTCACATAAAACCACTCCCTCATCTTTCAATTGGGCCTGAATGGTACCTCTAAGTTTTCTCAGATGTGGATGACCAAGAACATTACAAGGAAGGCACCTTAAAACCCAAGTTTTCGATGATAGAGGGAAATTAACACTTATCAAACTACGAAATGTTGAACAAAAAGCTAAGAACTCCCTGCAATCTTCGCCCTTGAAAGTAAGCATTGGCTCAGGAAGTCTTAACATATTTTTAAATACTTGAGGCAATAGGGAGACTCAGGAATGGTCTCGCAACTGGATAATCCACTGGTTCGGAATATAATTTTTGGCACACCAAGTGACCAACTCCTTACAATAAAAAAACTTCGGGGACACAACCTGCTCACGCAATTCTAGACATCCAGATAACTTCCTTCTGGGTAGAAGGGGACAAGCAGTAGTCATAATCTATGGACCACTGAAAACTCTGGTCCTCGCGACCAAAAATATTCAATGTATCTCCACAAAAATGTTGTCGAGCTGCAGCCATAAGGTGATGAGAACGTTCCTTTGCTCCTTATAGTATTTAAAATGAATGTTGGAGGATGATAATATAATCTCCCGTAAATCTTGTTTTAATGCATTTTAATGGGATATGTGCTCGACCTTTTCTCCTATTAATGCTAATATTTTCGAATATGTGTGGTGAGTTGTCACTAATAAAGGCATGAATAATGTGCATTGGAAAGGGCGTGAAGGTTTTGGGGATGGACGGGAACGAAAAATGCTTTAAAACTTTTGTGAACCTGGGAGCCTGGGAACTAGTGAATCTGTGGCAACAGGAGGTGAACAATCAACTAAGTATGGAAATGCAAGGCAAAATGCCTTAAAAAAACTAAAGTAAACAACAATTTTTCTGAGTTCAAGATTATAAAAAAAAAAAATTCAGATCCCATAATATTGACCTCTACCAATTTGATATCAGGCAACTAGGGTGCATCTGGGGTGCCTGTGAGAAAAGTTAATTCTTTGATGAAGATTTGTTTGTATTGCAACATGTGACGGTAATTGTTTCCTGATAGTATTTAAAATGAACACTAGAGGATGATAATATAATCTTTCGTAGATCTTACTTTAATGCATTTTAATGGGAGATGTCCTCGAGCTTTTCGGTTATTAATGCCAATATTTTCGAACCTGTGTGGTGAGTTGTCACTATTAAAAGCATAATTAATTTTCATTGGGAAGTGTGTGAAGGTGGTGGGTGATCCAAAAAGGATCCAGAGAAGGCTAAGAACAACTCAGAACTCGCAGAGGCAACTCAGGATGCTCAAAATGGCCTCAGCAGACAGAGAAAGGGAAAACATTCAAAGTTCCCAAAACTCAGTGAAAATGGCATGATCGCGAAGAGAACGTCGTAATCTTTCTAACAGTGTAAACGGCTTGTCAAACAAAGTTACAGATCGAAAGATATTCGTGGTCAAAGTTTTGGTCAACCTAGCCCAATCAACAAGGATAAGTTAGCATCTGTACTACTGACGTCAACATCAGTATAGATGAATTCATCGTTCGTACAACTTATGTGGCAAGTGCAAAGGGTGACACGTGTCATCATGATGTCAGCATGATGTCAGAATGATGATGTGGGAGCACCAGAGGCTGCCACGTGTCACTCATTTTTGGACTTTTTAGGCCGACATGTGGACTAATGAAAACGTGCCATGTGGAAGGCTGATGTGGCATCTGTACAACACGTGGCAGGATGATGTTGCAGAGAGGTGATGTGGCAAGGTGAATTTACAAGGAGGTGACGTGGGGCAATGTTTGGTTTCCATGTGGCCCAGTCATGGGAAAATGCCAAATGACACCCAGCAACCAAATTATTAAAAAATATATAAATACAGTCTGCCAAATCTAGTGGCGGTTCCACCAGATTTTGTGGCATATTTCGCCAACCGCTAAACTAGCCACCTCCACCTAAACCTCCGCCAACCAACGAATTAAAATAGCCCTTGCTAACCAATGTGCCAAGCGCCCCATTAATTCATAACCGTCCACATTTTATTATTTAAAGGGGGTTTCCACCAGATTATGGGGAGAAAACCAAGGGCATGGTCGTACGAAAGAGACATGAATTTCAAGACAAAGGCACGGATTTCGAGACAAATCTCGATCATTAATTGCAGGGGTAGGCACAAAAATCGAGGAAAGATTTTTCTTGGATCTGAAAGTTCCAGACTCGGATCGAGGCATGGAGATAATCATTTTTAGGTAATTCGATGCCACAAACATAGTGGTGATGTTTGTCTTTTGATCTGAGCAAATATTATGTAGCTTAAGTCTAGAATGAGGCATACTTATGTATTTTGCCCAATTCTTTTATGGAGTTAGTAAAAAGGCCTACCCATTTGAGAGTAGGACCCGAAGACATAGTCCACCAAGGACGAAATCCGTTATCAAGTTTTTGCATTCATATTGCATGCTTATGTCTCTTTACTTTTGAGCTTATCCTTCTTTGTGGTGTACTTTAGTTTATGCTCATTTAATACAATTATTTAATAAGTCACCGAATGAAAATATCCTAGATCAGCGGGATGGATGGGAGAGATAAATTCTTTCAAACTTTTGTGAACCCAGGAGTCCATGAACCCGCGAATCCACGAAAATAAGAGGTGAAGAATCAACTAAGTATGGAAAGGTGGGGCGGTCACACGGACCCAGACAGACTCATTTTAGGTAGAGTGAAGCTTACGAGTTCGAGGAGTCTGGGATCGAATTGTAGATCACATATGTTTTGGGTGCAAGATGTATATCATGGAACAGGGGGCATGAGAGTTCGATAGCGCCAATATGGGAACTTGCGGCTATAAACATTAAATATGGGAAAAACATTCTCAGGAATATACCTCGAGCTCGACAAACTCAGGTTCAAGTTTAAACAGAATTTGTTTATATTTATTTCAATACTATTCATATTATTTTATTTTAATAGTATTTTTGTGGCCCAAATGTGAACCATGTTCCAATTTGAAGGGTGTTTTCGGCTCATAATTTTTTCTCAAACGCATAGGTGATAGAGAAAATATATGAGTTAACATTTTCATATGCAAGCATATTCTCAAATATGACAAGCTGTAATATATGCACAATATTAAAGAGGGACATGACATCAACACCTTTGTAGATGACAATGGGATAGCACAATATTGCATTCTTACTATGATGATGCCTTAAAAAAACTAAAATAACCAACAATTTTTTGCTAATTCAAGATCGACACAAAAAAATCATCAGATCCCATAATATTCTCCCATTAATGCGTTTTAATGGGAGATGTCCTCGATCTTTCCGCTTATTAATTCCAATCTTTTTGAACCTATGTGGTGAGTTTTCACTAGTAAAAGAATAATTAATGTGCATTTGGAAGGGGTGAAGGTGGCGGGGATGGAGGGGAGTGAAAAATGCTTTGAAACTTTCGTGAACCTGGGAGTCTATGAACCCGTGAAAATTTGAAGAATAAACTAAGTATGGAAATGCGGGGCGGTTAGATGGAGTCATCATAGGTAGAGTGAGGCTTGCAAGTTCGAGGAGTCCAGGGTCGAATTGTAGATCACTGAAGTTTTGAGTGCAAGATGTATATCCGGAACACGGGGCATGAGAGTTCGATAGTGCCTACCCGGGAACCCGCGGCCATAAAATTGGCTAATTATGGAAATGAACAATGGCCGGTCAGATTCATGATGTGAAGATATAGATGGAGATGATAATTTTTCAGTTTGCCACCACGAGAACCCGCAAGCATAGAAATGCAACTAAGTATAGAACCATAAATGAATAATAGAGGGGAAGAAGAAAAGGGGAAAACGAGTAAGTATAGAAAAGGAAAAAGAAAGGGAGAAAAGAACTTTATCCCTCACACAACAACACTTAGTCTGATAATTATCAAGCAATAGAAACACATTAACTATGGGAAAAACATTCTCAACTATGAAATATAGTTGGAGCTCGACAAACTCTGGTTCAAGTTTAAAGAGATGTTGTTTATATTTATTTCAACATTATTCATATTATTTTACTTTAACACTATTTTTGGTGGCCCAAATGTAAACCATGTTCCAATTTGTGTTTCTCAAGTGGAGATGTGTTTATGAAGACACATTTCCTTGAACAATAGACCAGGGGCAGGGAAAGTGCAATGTGGACTTCTTGTTGAGCATACATTTGTTGAAGATTAAGTAATGTATTTCAAAGTGTATGTATCATTTTCATAACATCAATATGACTTTTTTCATGTTCTTTGTGTATTCTTCTAAATGCACTTTTCAAAGATTTGTCAACCTTTTTCATGTACGAGGTACAATATGATGTTGTATAATATGCATTGAGGACATATTGTGCATCTGTATTTGCATTCCACATAACTGGCATGTCCTTGGAGAAACTGTTGTTCCAAATATGTGAAAGTTTTCGTTTAAGGAAAATTGTTGGTTGTTTAAGTGTAGATTGTATGGCTTGGCTGTACTCATCTTCTGTTATATGTAGCTCTACCAAGAAGTCTTGGAAGCTCATTAAGTCATCAAAGTCTCCTTGTTCTAGAAATGTGAACAAAGATTTATATTTCTCAATGAGCACATTGTCCTCTAAACTAATTGGCTCTATGATTCCTTTTGTTCTCATTGGCGGCACAACGAAGTTGTATCTGCAATGTGAATTTTTTCGTTTTTTACAGCTTCTTGTATGATAATGTCTATGAAATTTGGTAAGTTATGGATCCAAATGATCTGTGTTGCATGTTATGTATTTGTCTAGAAACTGCTCAATATGTGAGTTGTTGTCATTTCCATAGACCGGTGCACCTTCTATCCACAACAGTGCGTGGTTGTGCTCACTCCCTCTATTATGGAATTCAGTCACAAAATAGTAGTATGTTAGTAGTCACAAAACAGTGCCTAGTCAACTGACTGAGTGGTTTGTTGTTTGTTTCTTGCTCTTGTTTGCTTCAACTTTGCAAGGTTGAAGTCTTACATCCACAGTTGGACCTGTTGTTGTAGTTTTCATGGTTGGGATCCTGGATACGTGATTGGAACTACATTTATGGCGCTCCCCATTCACGGGTAAGTTTTAGTGCCATGGTTTCATTCCTATTCGTTGTTTGTTGTTTGATATTTCCAGTTTTCAAGTAAGTATTTTCAGTACTGGGAATGCCTGAGTCAAAATCCCCTTGCATAACATCTTTGGATGTGACTACTACGACCAGAGAAACAAGAGTGTAATGTTTCCTTGGTATTGTTCTTGAACATCAATGTTCAACACAGGACCCACCTCCATCGCAGGCATAGTGACATATAAAAACGGAAATCGAATTTTCTCCTTATATCTTATGTTCCTGAAAACCATACGTTTGGTGCATTTTTTTTCAGGTTGTTCCTCATATTTTTTTTTTCATTGCTATTTTCCAATGAGCTATGGTTTGATGTCTAGGACATGGAAGTGGGCATATGTGATTGGAAGGGAACAACCTTAAAAAAATGCACCAAACGTATGGTTTTCAGGAACAAAAAATATGAGGAGAACGTTCATTTTCCTTTTTTATATCTCAATATGGTTGCAACAGAGGTGGGTTTTGTGTCTAGCATTGATATTCAAAGGGGAACAAGACATTTTGGAAGGGAACAACCTGAAAAAAATGCATCAAACGTATGGTTTTTAGGAACTTAAAATATGAGGAGAAAATTTGATTTCCTTTTTTATATGTCACTATGGCTGCGACAGAGGTGGGTTCTGTGTCGAACATTGATATTCAAGAACAAGACCAAGACAACATCCCACTCTTGTTTCTATGGTCGTAGTAGTCACATACAAAGATGTTCTGGAAGAGTATTTTGACTCAGGCATTCCTAGTATTGAAAATTCTTACTTGCAAACTGGAAATAGCAAACAACAAACAACGAATAGGAATGAAACCATAGCACTGAGCCTTACCCATGAATGGGGAATGACAGAAGCGTGATTCCAATTGCGGATTCAAAATCCCAACCGTGCAAATTGCAATAACAAGTCAAACTGTGGATGCAAGACTTCAACCTTGCAATGTTGAAGCAAACAAGAGCAAGAAGAAAACAAAAAACCAGTGAACAAGCACCAAGAGGTCCAACTGTAGCTGCAGGACCTCAACTTTGCAAAGTTGAATCAAACAACAATAAGCAGCATCCAACGAACCAACGAACAAGCATCAATCAGTGAACTAGTAATTCCAGTGAAGAACAATATTTCCCAAATTCACTACAGACAAGATTGTATCCAAAAATCGGAGGAAAATGTATTGTAACATGCCTATTAAGTAAAAATTTAAGGTTGTGAGGCATGTTTCGTGTTGTGGAAACATTTAAGAAAGCTATAGTTTTCATGGTTGGGATTCCAAATCTGTAATTGGAACTATGCTTCTAGCGTTCCCCATTCATGGGTAAGTTTTAGTGCCATGGTTTCATTTGTTAGCCTCATAATCCTAAAGTTCTATAGTCTAAGTATTTTCTAGTATAAATGTTTTTAGAAACTAATTTATTCTAGTTTGTTAGGATAAGGACACCTAGCTTCTATGTAAAGGACACCTATCATACTCATGTGATTATGTGGTTGGTTGTTCTCCTAGTTTTTAGTTTAGAGTTAATCTATATAAACAAGTGAAGTTAAAGAGTAGATTATGAATTTGAGATTGTAATCACTTTTTCCTTATTAATAAAATTATGTGTCTGAGGACACTTTGTCAACATGGTATCAGAGCCATAGTGAACTGGTGATGTATTGAGGAAGCAAGGAAGTCTCCACAACATCATCCAAGATCTCTTCAAATTCAAGGACATTAGTACTGAGGTATTTTTGTTGTCAATTCAATAAGGAAAGGTTATTTTGATTACAGCAACTTGTATTTTGAAAATTTTGATAAGATAAATCATCATTTTCAGCAGTTAAAAGTTTTTTTATCAGATCTATTCTCTTTTTTGGTTCTCGTTAGAGATTATTTTCTGATCAGATCTACTTTTTTTAACAAGTAGACCAGCTAGTAAAAATTGTTTCAGATCTCTGTAAATCTGGCAATTTCTTGTTAAAGAGATATATATTTCGATAAATCTCAATCTCCATGCTTCAAGATCTATGAAAATTGTTGCATATATGTAAAAATCCAGAAATCTATTTATGTTTGAATCTGGGAAAGGAAATTGATCCACATCGATTCAGATCCAATTCTTCTGGTGTGATCAAGACCTCCAAAAATCGCTCCCTTCAACAAGCGCCCTCCACAATAGATTTCTGAGCATTGGTATTACTAGCAGCGGTGTACATCTATGTATGGATACATAGATATGGAATTAGAGATCTGGTATCATTTGCTTGCAGATCTAGACTCACGATTGTGTACTCCAACACGTCTCCGTTAATTGCGTGCCCTGGACTCATGATTGTACAAGTGATCTTATACTTTCATATTCTATTATACTGGGGATGCATCAAATCTCAGAGTCATAGATGTGGCCTAGATCTATTGTCGCTGATTGTGTTGCATTTGTAATTTTTGTTGTGAGTTTGAAGGCACTCAGCATATGACAGATCACGCCCTCCACAGATCATGCCCTTTATTTATTTTGATGAAAGCGTAATGGAATTACTTCTCTTATTCTTGTTTTCTGAGTTCCAATTCTCTAGTTTTTCAATTTTCAGAAGCCCCAGGGTTTGTGGAAACTACCGTGCAATCATATCAAGCAATTTGGACTGCAATTGAAACTTGAGCAGGTTACAAGGGCAACGATTATCAGGTAATAGGTAAAAATTCAAAGCAACATCCAGCGCTAGCCTTTTAGTCTCTGAAACGAACTTAGGCCTCTGCAGAAATTTTGACCTTGGAACCCTCGGATTCCTTTGTTTCCTTTGCATCAAGCTCTGAAAAATTCATCATCTTGAGATTCACAGAACTGTAGAGAATTTTCACTGAAATATCTGAATCCTCGTCTGCAAATGCAAAGGAACAAGTGCTCTAGGAAGTACATTATTGCCACTGAAACCATGATGATTTTCTGATAAAAATAGTGGAGACTTCAGGATATTTTTGGACGAAAACGAGCCGACTTTTCAAGGGACTATGCAGGTATTCAAGTGACAGGTATTGCTAAGCTCTACGTGCAGCCGAGATGCCTTGAGTAAACATTTTTTTTTTTGTGAAAAACGATCACAAAACACTGATATAATTGGATTATACAGAGTTTTGCAGCAATGGACACATAGTTGTGGATTACAGTGCAGCCTTAGCCAGTCCCATGCTAGTTGTCATGCCCTCCATGCATAAAATATATGCTTTTTACCATTAAGAATTTTTTTTGGGAATTATTAAAGATTCTTGTAATTTTTTATCTTTTTTAAAAAGAGGACTTACTAGTTCAAGGGGGGGCACATTCTTTTTTTTGTAAAAGACTATAAGTCTTGTAAAAGGACAAATTTCGAAAGTTTTTTATTGTAATCTTGAATCTCAGAGGTTGAGAAGAGTCTAGTGAAATACTCTGTCAAACTTCTTTTCAACGAGACTTTTAAAGGGTCAAGGCCAAGCCCTTAAAAGTGCTCCTTTTTTGCATGGATTGTGCACTCTTTCTTTTTGGTGCCTTGTGTTTTTTACGACTATTCAGTGTGGTGGTGTGATCACTAACTTGCAATCCTTTAAATAAGGCAATCTATCATCATGTCAAAATTAATCAATCTATTCACTGAATCAGACAAGTTAGATGGACCCAAGAACTACAAAACTTGGAGTAGGCACATGCATAACACTTTGGTCTATAATGAATTATGGCATGATATATGTGATGGTGATACTACTCCAACTAAGCCCACCGATGCTACTTCTTTAGCCAAATGGAATTTGAAAGATGAAAAAGCACTTGCTTTGCTATGTTCTTCTGTAACTGAACAAATGTTTGTTCATATTAAGAATTCCAAAGATGCATGGTCTACTTGGAATCTATTAAAGAAGTTGTTTGATACTCCTGCTGCATCTCAAAGAGTTGATCTACAAATGAAATTGCTTAAACAAAGATTAGTAGACAATGGCGATGTACTAGAATACATTTCAAGGATTAAGAACATTCATCTGGAAATCATCAAAGGCGGTTTTTCTAAACTTGAAGATAGTTTTCTAGTCTCCATTGTAATAAATGGCTTGCCTCCATCTTATAAGCATTTTCTTGAGACTTTGCAAATAACTAATAAGTTATATACTATAACTTTAGATTTTCTTAGTGAATTGTTGGCTCAACATAGTAAAACCTTTGGAAAACAAAAACAATCAGGAGAAGATCTTCTTTACACTAAAGTTGAAAGCTCTAAAGAAAGGGAAAAATCAAATTCTCAAAATTTTCAGAATCAGTCTTCTTATCGAGGTTGTGGTAGAGGTCATGGTCAAGGTAGAGGTTGTAACATTTTTCATCAACAAAATTTTCCAAGTAATGTGTAGTCAGGAAGAGGTCGAAATTTTAGTCAAGTAAGATGTAAAAGATGCTTAAAGATGGGCCATTATGCATCCAATTGTCTTACCTTCAATGATCAATTGCCAAAGTTCAAGCAGACGTCTCAACAATTAGCGCAATATGCAGAAGATCAAGATTATCAGGATGATGAAAATGAATATGTTTTTTCAGCAGTTCAACACGTACATTCATTTGAAAATGATTGGATATTGGACACAGGGGCTACTCAGCATATGAATTATCCCAAAGACTATTTTTGGAATTATAAATATGTTCAATTAAAACCCATTTATTTAGCTGATGATACAACTCATATACCTCAAGGAAGAGGTTCAGTGAAATTTTTTCTCCCTGGAATTGGTTAAAAATGGATTCCAAATGTTTGGTATGTACCATCTTTTAAGAAAAAATTGTTATCCTTAGTCACAATCAGACAAGTTGGACATAAAATTGTCATGGAATATGGTTTGGTAAAGATTATGTTAGTGAAGGATAACTTGAAAACAATAATGACTAGATATGAAGATGGAAAGTTACTAAGAATGAATCGGAAAGTCATCAAAAGAAAGGAAGAAGTTGCAGCAACAGCGAATTCTAAAATGTCTTCATTCAGATTATGGCATTTTCGATTTGGTCACTTAAACTTTGAAAGTCTTTTGAAACTTAAGCCCCAAGATTTGGTGAAGGGTTTACCAACTTTCAAGAAAGATAATTCCAAGTGTGAAGCTTGTATTTTAGGCAAGCAAAAGCGAGAAGATTTTCCAACGAGCTCATGGCAAGAAACAAAGTATTTGGAGTTGATTCATAGTGATATATGTGGTCCAATGGAATCTTTTTTTGGTGGATGTCAATACTTTATATTGTTCATTGATGACCACACTAGAATGACATGGGTATACTTTTTAAAGGCAAAGTCTGAAGCTTTTGAAAAGTTTGTAAATTTTCAACACATGGTTGAAAATGAAACTAGAGAAAAGGTTGCTTCTTTGAGAACTAATAATGGAGGTGAATTCACTTCAACTGAATTCAATGATTATTGTCGAAACAATGGAATTAAGCGACAACTAACAAATTCCTATACTCCACAGCAGAATGGAGTTACTGAAAGGATGAACAGAACTCTCATGGGCATGGAAAGATCTATGATACAGTTTAAAGGGTTGAGCACAAAATATTGGGCTAAAGCAGTCCATACTGCAATATATCTCAGAAATCGATCACCTACATCAGCTTTAGAAGGACAAACACCTTATGAAGCTTGGTACGGTTTTAAACCCAAGGTAAATCATCTTAGGGTTTTTTGTTCAACATGTTATGCTTTAGTTCCTAAGGAAAAGAGGACTAAATTAGAAAATTGGAGTATGAAGTGTACCTTCATTGGATACTCTGAGGAAAAGAAAGGGTATAGATTGCTTTCAGATGGAAAATTCATTGTTAGTAGAGATGTAATTTTTGATGAAACTGAAAGTAACATTTTAGATGAGATTAACCATATCCTTAGTCGTTTAGACAAGAAAAACACTAAGGGTAAAGGTAAATTCAACAAATCAAAGCAAGCATTTTGGTTTGAAAAAGACTTGGTTACTCCAGAAGACATCTCTTTATCAAAAATTTCTTCTGCTTCATCTGATAATGAATCGACAAAAG
>SNQJ01S0087579.1:49383-61710 GCA_010110895.2 Picea sitchensis
AGTTTCTCAACATCCTAACCAAATATTCCTGAGTCAAACTAAGTATGCCACTGAAATATTAAAGAAATTTGGCATGGAAGATTGTAAACCTTCTCTTACCCCCATGGAGCAGAAATTGAAACTTTCAAAATTTGAAGGGGGGAAATTGGTAAACAGTACAAAGTATAGGCAATTGGTTGGAAGTCTCATTTATTTGACAAATACTAGACCATATTTGTCATATTCAGTCAGTATACTTTCAAGGTTTATGCAGGAACCAAGGGAAAGTCATTGGAATTCAGCAAAAAGGGTACTAAGATACATTCAAGGTACAAAAGACTTTGGTCTTCTCTACAAAAGGAACAAAAATTTTACACTTGTTGGATATTCAGATGTTGAATTTGCAGGTGACATTGATGATAGAACATCCACTTCAGGTTATTTAATGAATATGGGTTTAGCAGCAGTATCTTGGAACTGTAAAAAGCAGACAACAATTGCCAATTCTTCAGCAGAGGCAGAGTACATATCAGCTTGGGAAGCAGCATGTGAGATTGTATGGATATGCATAATTTTACAGGATCTTGGTGAAAATCAGAAATCACCAACTACCTGATTGATCGACAGTCAGACAACAATAAAGATGGCCAAGAATCCAGTATTTCATTCAAAGACTAAACATGTCGACCCTAAGTACCACTTCATCAGATCGCTCATCATCAAAGACATCATCAAGCCTCAGTTATGTCCATCTAAAGATCAAACTTCAGATATTTTTACCAAACCTCTTGGTAGAATAAAGTTCACTAAGTTCAGAGATGAACTTGGTCTTTGTAAAAATGAACTTCCGGATTAAAGGGGGGATTGTTAGCCTCATAATCCTAAGGTTCTATAGTCTAAGTATTTTCTAGTATAAATGTTTTTAGAAACTAATTTATTCTAGATTGTTAGGATAAGGACACCTAGCTTCTATGTAAAGGACACCTATCATACTCATGTGATTATGTTTGTTATTTCCAGTTTGCAAGTAAGAATTTTCAATACTGGGAATGCCTAAGTCAAAATCCTCTTGCAGAACATCTTTGTGTATGACTATTATGACCAGAGAAACAAGAGTGTAATTTTGTCTTGGTCTTGTTCTTGAACGTCAATGTTTGACACAGAACCCACCTCTATCGCATCCATAGTGACATATAAAAAAGGAAATCAAATTTGCTCCTCATATTTTCTGTTCCTAAAAACCATACGTTTGGCGCATTTTTTTCAAGTTGTTCCTCATAGTTTTTTTCATTGCTATTTTCCAACGAGCTATGGTTTGATGTCCAGGACATGGAAGTGGGAACATGTGATTGGAAGAACAGGCTGAAAAAAATGCACCAAACATATGGTTTTCAGGAATAGAAAATATGAGGAGAACATTCAGTTTCCTTTTCTTATATGTTACTATGGCTGCAACAGAGGTGGGTTCTATGTCCATCATTGACATTCAAAGGGGAACAAGACGTTTTTGAAGGGAACACCCTGAAAGAAATGCACCAAATCTAGGGTTTTCAGGAATAGAAAAAATGAGGAGAAAATTTGATTTCCTTTTTTATATGTCACTATGGCTACGATAGAGGTGAGTTCTTTGTCGAACATTGATGTTCAAGAACAAGACCAAGAAAACATTACACTCCTATTTATTTGGTCGTAGTAGTCACATACAAAGATGTTCTGCAAGAGGATTTTGACTCAGGCATTCCCAGTATTGAAAATTTTTACTTGCAAACTGGAAATAGAAAATAACAAACAACAAATAGGAAGGAAACCATGTCACTGAAACTTACCCGTAAATGGGGAATGATAGAATCACAGTTCCAATCGCAGATGCAAAACCTCAACCGTGCAAACTACAACAATAGGTCCAACTGTGGATGCAGGACTTCAACCTTGCAAAGTTGAAGAAAACAAGAGCAAGCAACAAACAACAAACTAGTGAAAAAGCACCAAGAAGTCCAAATGAAGTTGTAGGACCTCAACTTTGCAAAGTTGAATCAAACAACAATAATCAGAATCCAGCATACCAACGAGAAAGCATCAACCGGTGAACCAGTAATGCCAGTGAAGAACAATATTGCCCAAATTCACTGCAAACAAGATTGTATCAAAAAATCAGAGGAAAATGTATTGTAACACGCCTGTTAAGTAAAAATTTAAGGTTGTCATGCCTATTAGGTAAACATTTAAGGTTGTCAGGACTGTCCAAGGGCCTCGTGCTGTGTAAACATTTAAGAAAGAACGTAGTGTGGAAGGCTTGTTTACGTACGTAATAATAAAAATGCCTCTTTAAGTACTTAATAATAACAATACAAATAATAATAATAATAATAATAACAATAGTTCGAACAATAGAGACTATGCAAAAAAAATTAGACAAAAGACAAACTAATATGAAGTCAACTAATAAAAAACTGACTCTCGATGCTCAAAACTTTGGATATGCTAACATATAAAACATTGGGAATAGCGAAGTTGGCAATAAGACCTCAAATCTATTATCCAATGAGATCATGACATATAAGGTGTTTTTTATTATATATAAAATAATGTTTTTAGTTCTCTAGTTCGAACAATAGAGATTATGCAAAAACAATTAGTCAAAGGACAAACTAATATGAAGTCAACAAATTATCGATCGCTATAGTCCCTCTACACCTTTGGCAGGGACTAGCAAGTCATTGGCAATGTGTTGTCTCAATATATCTATGAACTTGTAGAAGAGGACCTTTTCTATCAAGTTGTAAGAAAGAATTCAACTTTAATAATAAAAAATGGTTAGATTTAAAAATATTTATAATATTTTTATAATAAAAAATGTTATAAGTTAGTATGCACAATTTTTAAGGATTATAACACATAAGTATTTGTTTAATTAATTTGAACATCACTCTAATATTTTTCTCTTATTTTTATAATTATTTTTCAATTGTTAAATAAGTAATAATTAATTATTATCCAATTAAGTATTATTAAATGAATATTTTTAGTTTTGATATATTTTAATTTTGGATCTATTAAGTATTGAAAGGAATCAAATCTCTTAAGATGCAAAACTTTTTTAAAATGTAAAATTTCTTCTATGTTTGATAGATCCAGAGTTGAGATGGATCTAAACTAGTTACAATCGAGAAGAATTGTGCCAAAATTTAGATGATCATCCTTATATATAGGTTACTATATGTTTTAGATGAATTTCAACATTTGAAATTTACTGATGATGATGATTAGCATCCACAAAGACCAGAATTGGTCTATCGGACCCTAAGAAGGTAAGATATTACTTCAATCTCTTTAAAATTGTATTTTTATGCTAAAAAAAGATTGAGAGAAGTGTTCCAAGATCACCATAGTTTTGATGACTTAGGAGGTTAGGAAGGACTATATCATGGCAAATATTTTTAAATTAGGATCTAATTTGGGTATAGGTAGGGCATTATAAGAGAAATTGTTTTTCATATTCAACCCTCTTAGTGTCACAAATATGATATATTCTTTCGCCCCACGACATTTTGGCATTTGTCCAACGCCTAGTTTCGCTATTCAACTCGTGAGAGTTTGTTATTATTTTAGCAATGTTGATTTTCTTCTTCGCACTTGCCAAAACTGAGAGGTACTTTTAATCTTCTAATTTAGGTTTGACCACCTCCTTGTGGTATCTTAATTTTATTTTATCCTCTAATTCTTTATCACACCACATATTCTCATTAAAAAAAAAATTGTAAATAAAAGTTGTATTACCTCAAAGGTTCAGAAAAAATATACATATGGAAGATCATGTAGTATGTTCTGCCAAAAAATGGAAATCAAAACCAGACCCAGGCTTTGAAAAGATGTACATGACCATGCTAATTTCCATAGCTAAGATCAACAAAAGATAATGCAAGGAGGCCTGAAGCCAAGATTGTGTTGTTTCTAACATTTAACAAATTGAAAAACAAATTGGAGAGTGTCATACGCTATATGCACCTTGTCCACCATCGTCTAGAGAAGAATGTGGTGGAGCTGGAGTGAAGGCGAATGGATGAAAATAGGTTGGGCATCTTCTTTTCACATGCTCGCTTGAGAAAGAGTTGACGAACATATCCAGCTGGTGATTGAGGATTTCTTGGTGATGAATCTGGTTTGCAATGTCCCTACACAATTCGAAAATGAGGTGCAATTTCTCCTCAGAGAAGCCCTATTGTGGAATCAACTCAGACACCACTTCCTCGGATTGTGTAACCATTGTATTTAGACCGATGTTTTCCAGAACCTCTTCTTGAAATAACATGGGAGACACCTCCTCAAGAATAGGGCAACTCTAGTTCTCCTTTGGCTCCTGGGAAGGAGAATTATCACCTACTTGAGTGGAAGGGGCTAATATATTATGGGAATTCACAGGGGTGATCGTCATGGAGGAAGTAATAGGTTTTGGTTGAGCCGAATCGAATTCCTCCTCCATGAAGATCGAGCCCCAATCATTTTCGTCCCAATTATGAGCAGTGGAGGGAGACACGACTACAAGAGGAGCAGGGTGATGAGACGAAGCAAGTGAAGGAGTATGGAAACTGCGTTTGGATAAGAAGATGTAGTAGGTTGGTACACTTGTTGGCTTCTCTCTCTCTCTCTCTCGGCATGGTGGCAGTGAGGGTGCTAAGGAGATTAGGTGGGGGAGGAAATGAAACCAGAGTGCAAGAAGCCATGGGCGGCTTTGGGAGGGACAATGGAGTTGTGAACAAAATCAGAATGGGATGAGAGGAGCCCACATCGAGCATAAACACTACAATAATTTTGGTTCTGGCCATGGTAAATTTCATTGAGCTTGAGTTGAAAAAACTCAACGTCCAAGTACGCATGGAAATGTAGATCGATGCCATGCCAAACCTACATAATTACTTACCCATATAGTTTAGACGCCCACCCAAATCATCTGTAGTAATGTTCAACATCGGGGAGGGAGAAATGGAGGAGGGTGGTGACAGTCTACGACAACATGATTGTTTGCATGCTCTCTAAGTGGCACCCCATCCGGGGACATATTATCCTTAAATTTAAATGTCATAATATTTTTAATATTATCTGTATAATCTATAAACTATATAGTACTATTAAGAATGTCACTTCAAAAGTTATACAAGGAATAAGGTGAATAACAATAAAGTAACAATGTTCAGTGATGAAGAATACAAATACTAAGAAAGTAATAGGATGTGTTACCTCTTGGGAGGTACCCTATATTTGTGGGTGGTCATTAAGGCACCTTTAGCTTGTTGGTTTTCTATGTTTTTAATCATTTTTGCAGGTTTGAAAGTGCAGGACAACGATATCATGGTCCATTTATATCCTTTTACCAAGATCTAAATCAAGGTTTTAATCTTATAATTCGTGAGGGCATCTAACACTCAACTTTGTGCTATTTAAAGACTCATTTCCCGAAGTTTGAGTGTCTTTCTAATTGTTATTTGTGTTTTTTTTCCGTAGTTTATTTAATTATTTCAGATCAATAATTACATAATTAACTCCTACCTTCACCCTAGACATCAATACTAGGCACTGGTCTAGTTATCTTTGGTGAATTTGTTTTTGTTTAGATTAGGAAAGCCTCCCATAGCCTTTAGTAGGAGTTGGATTGAAGAGTGGGGATTTTTGTCGAGGTAATAGTGAGCACTTAACCTGTGTGGTACCACCTTAGTTCCTCGAGAGTACCTTTTCAAGATGACTAAATTGGGCAATAACATGATGCATATATAAATAATAGATATATTACAAAGTTGTCTTCTTAATCTATTTTTTTAAGTGTTTCTTATAGTCACACCTGCTAGCTTTTCCATATTTTCATATCAATTATTTCCAAAAATATTTTCATATTAATTATATGATAAAGGTGAAATCAAAGACCATTCAAACCTTTAAATCGAGATATTGCAACAAAAGTCATAAATGTCTCTCTTTATTTCCAATATTAATAGTTGTTTTCTCCAACATCAATCCTTGTGACTTCATGAAGCCTCAAGAAGGATGCTACTCATGAAATAAAAAAAATGTGTCCAGCATAAAGAATACTTATACAGACTGAGGAAGTTTTATATATTGAGAACTCTATAACCCAATGTTGTACTTGGGATTTTGGGAAATTACCCCATCCTTTGGGTTTTGACTTGATTAGCTTGATATTTTGAGTTTATCTAGCCTTTTGTTGTGTATTATTAGGTATAGAGGCCTAGAGGAAGCTGGAAACGTGGGTTAGATGATCTCCTAGTTTGGATTCTCACCATATAAGGCTCTACAATTGGAAATATTGGAAAGATGTGACATTTTGATTCATGATTCCAATTGTATCAACATGTGATTTGGAGTTCATTTTGGATTTTTTTTTTTACCTGTAATGATGATCTCAAATCATCTAATTGATTAGTTCTTCATTACCTTACTACTATACTCCTTTACTAGGTGTAATGATTTCCCTATAATTCATTTTTTCAAAATAGTGAGAAAAATATTTTTCATGTAGTCTTTATCCACTTTACAAACACTGAAAAACGAACAAAACAAAATAATCAAATTTATCCACTATACAAACATTGAAATCAATGCACTATACCAAGATCAATAAAGCAAACAACTTAATCGACATTATGAACATTGAAAACTATGCAATATAATGAAATCGATGTATGTGGGATTCCAAGAGACCGGCCTGAGCTTTAGGCTTTAACTTGATCAACTTGGAATTTCAAGTTCATCTCACCTTTTTTTGTGGATTCTTAGGAATCCAAGCCTAACAAAAGGTGTAAAAGTGGGACTTACATGACCTTTTAGTTCAAATTCTCACCATTTGGGTCTTTGCAATTGCAAATGTTGGGATCATGTGACCTTTTGCTTCATGATTCTAGTTCTATTAGCTTATGATTTGAAGATCAAAAGAGCCTTTTCCTTCAATTATTTTTCTATGATTAGGATCTCAAACTATCTAATTGATTAATTATTTGTTGTCTTACTACTAAATTTATTTACCAAGCATAGTGATTTCCCTGCAATTCTATCTAATCAATCATTTCAAAATAGTGAGAAAATGTTTTTCATGTAGCCTTATCCACTATCCAAACAATGAAATCAATGCATGAAATAAAATAATTAAATTTGTCAACTGTATAAACACTAAAATCGATGTACTATACTAAAGATCAATGCAATAAACAACTTAGTTGAAAATTATTGACTTTACAAACAGTGAAATCTATGCAATATAATGAAATCAAAGTACTTGGGAATCTAGGAAACTACCCAAGTCTTTGGGTTTTGAGTTGATCAACTTGGAATTTTGAGTTCAAGTGGCCTTTTGTTGTGGATTTGTAGGCACGTAGGCCCAACAAAAGTTGGAGAAGTGGGACTTATATGACCTCTTGGTTTAGATTGTGACCATTTGGCTCTTTATTGTTGTAGATGTTGGAATCATGTATCATTTTGCTTTGTGATTCTAGTTTTATTAGTTAGTGATTTGGAAGTCATGTTAACCTTTGCTTTTAATTCTCTTTTCAATCACGATCTCATATCATGAAATCAATATACTTGGAATTCCAGGACAATGCCTTTAGTGTTTGGGTTTTGACTTGATCAACTTGAAATTTGGAGTTTAGGTGACCTTTTGTTGTGGATTCTAAGGCACCTGAGCCCAAGAGAAATTGGAAAAGTGACCATTTGACCCTTTATAGTATAGTTGAAAGTTCATACCATGTAACTTTTTTTGGTGATTGTAATTTTATTAGTTTGTGATTTAGAATTTATGTGAATCTTTGTCTTTATTTATTTTTTATATTACAATTTATAAGCACTTAATTTCATACCAATTTTTTTTCCAATAATAAATTGGGTTTATTTTTCCTCTTACATTTTTTTAATCATTAATATATATATATACTTTAATCTGTGTGTGAATGAATGTCTCTCACATTTGAGAAGTAAAATTATACCTATTTTTAGAACATTTACTCGAAGATTATGAGATTTGTGCTCATCTTAGGACTGCATGAGCAATCAAAGATGAGGGGAAAAAACAGTTTGACTTGGACTCGGTGAGGATATATTGGAGGAGAATGCAGGGTGAATCATCTGTTCACAAGTGTTCGTTTTTTATTAAATAATTCAGAGGACTCAACTCATTTACAGAATTGACTTCTAACATGATAATGATATAAATCATTATTAATGACAAATCATTATTTATGAGACATTTATAACAATGATGTTATAAATCATGATTATGACCAATGATAAAATCTTATTGTATGATATTTTATGAAACATTTGTATTTTTATTTTTATCTTATGTTATAATCATGATTATGACCGATAATAAAAGCTTCTTGTATGATATTTTATGAACATTAATCTTGATTTTATTGTATGTGTTTTATTAGTCATTTGTATCTTTAATTTTTTTTCTCCTTATTTTTTGAGACATTGTCATTAATATTCATTTAGTAACTTGGGATATTTTGCCTAAGTATTTTTAGGAGCTTAGTTGAGAGGAGCTCTTAGATAGGTTGGAAAAAATAATCTTCCATGAAAATATTATACTTCAAACACGAAAATATTATACTTCAAACACGTGGAAAAATAATCTTCCGTAAAAAATATTATACTTTAAACACTTTTTTTTTATCATGGTAGGACGAATTAAACTAACAACCAATCAGAAAAGGAGCATTGTTCTTAAAAAATTAAAAAAGATTGGTAGCACAAACTAAACTAACAACCGACGAAAAGGAATAGTGTTCTAAAAAATTAAAAAGATTGGTAAGACGAACTAAACTAACAACCAGCTAAAAGGAAAATCACAAATTTTATCGAGTGTTGTAGTGAGAAGTTAAAAATATATATAAATTATTTATAAATTAAAATAATAATAATAATTGTTTATTAGTTTAAAAAGACTTATTTATAAATTAAAATAATAATAAAAACAATGTATATAGATTTATTGTATAAAATAAAAACTTTATAGTATGGTTGTTAGGCCAGGTTGCTTTTTTTTCTTGAGGTTGTGGTTTTAGTGTGGTCTTGGTTTTTTTTCCGTGCGAGACTTGGTTCTTAGATAAAGAATGTTTTCTATGGGATGACAGAGACTGGGTTTTCTCCATTTCTCTCTTTCAGTGGCCATTTCTTCTCTCTCTCAAGAAGGGAGCTTCCTTTAGAGCTTCCTTTGTGTAGGTCACTAACTATACTACAAATGTCAATTAATCATTTGGGAAGTGGAGGTTTTCCTACATTGGATGGTTCAATACCTAATCCTTCCACCTTACCTCTGCACATATTCGCACCTCATATTGCTTGATCTCGAAGATTTCCTCTCCATGCTTAAGAAGGGGGTCAACCATCAAAAGTCCATACTTTTGGCCTTCCAGATGTTGATTGTATGCTTGGTGCACCTCCCCAGTTATCACTGTGCAGGAGACCTCTGTTATTAGAATGCCTACGTCAAGTCTTACCCCCATTATTTGCTCTTCTTTGAACTCTTTCATGTCCATATTGCTATGGTTAAGGTGGGGTCTCTCTGCTTGTTGTACAGGGAGATGGCACCTAATGCTCTAGGTGCTCCATTAGATGGTTAATCTCCCACTATACTTTGTTGGCTTGCTCACAAATCTGCATAAGGCAAGAATGCATAATATTCCTTTGAAAATTAAACTTAAAGCTAAATTCAAGAGAGGCATATTAAAAATGACAAAATTATGAACCATAAGACTTTCAAACACAATACAAAGTTTCTATCCTTAGAAGTCATCGAACAAAATTGAAATGCTTAGCGTCCTTACTAACACTATTATAGTTGTCCATACAAGTGAGGTTTTGCAAGGGTGGAGACCCATAGATGATATCCTCAAAATTTTCCCATTTTGCTTCATCAAGAAACTTGAATGGATAAACTAAATAAGGATGGTGAATGCGCCGACGATCATCTCGTGATAGGTGATTTCCGAATTTTTGAGTTCGTAGGTAGACGAGGAGGTCGCCATACCAAGGATCATCGGAAGCGATGTAAAAGAGATGTTCGTCGGGAAAGTCAGTATAGACGGGGGTACTGGGTGTGTCAGAGGGAAGGGTCGTGACAAGTTCGGCAAGAACGAGGGCCTTCTTACTCTTTGGGGTTGAGAACTCGAGGTCGTACTCCTGAAGGATAACGATCCATCGAGCGAATTTGTCGTTAACTTGGCGACGACTGAGCAAATATTTCATAGGGTTGGAATCTGCGACGACCTTGGTGGTGCGAAGCAGAATGTAATGGCGTAGTTTCTGGACTGTGAGGACAACTGCAAGAGCAAGTTTCTCTTCATGTTTGTACTTCAGGGGTGGTCCTGAGAGGTTCTTACTGACGTAGTAAATGACGTGTTCACGATTGTCATCTCCGAGCTGGACGAGGACGCCGGCTACTGATATAGCTGATGCTGATACGTAGAGAATGTAGTCGCGACTGTAGTCAGGTGCACTAATCAAAGGTGCATTGGAAAGCGCTGCTTTCAGATCGTCAAACGNGTCGTGACGTAGTAAGCGAAGGAAACCATGTGCGCGGATAGCGTAATCAGGAACAAAGCGTCTCAGAAAGTTAGCTTTGCCTTGTAGACTCTGAAGTTGTCGTAAATTCCGAGGAGGTGGAATTTCGGTGATGGCTTTAACTTTGAGGGGGTCCACGGTGATACCACTTTGGGACACGATAAAACCAAGAAGGCACCCTGCGGTGATGCAGAACACACACTTGAGAGGGTTCAAGCGAATGTTGTACTGAAGACACCGTTGAAAGATGATTCATAAATCATCGAGGTGTTGGGTACGCTTCTTGGAGCGAGCGGTGAGGTCGTCCAAGTAGGCGAGGATGATTGCAGCCAGATCATGGAATATGTATGTCATGGCCCGCTGGAAAGTTGCACCGGCATTCTTGAGGCCGAAGGGCATGACACGATATGAAAACGTACCCCACGGGGTAATGAATGCGGTTTTGTACTGGTCGGCTGGGTGGATTTGAATTTGGTTATAGCCATAGAATCCGTCCATAAAGGAGAGAGCCTGATGGCTTGCGCAGTCGTCGATAATCTGATCGATGAAAGGCGTTGGAAAGTTGTCTTTGGGACATGCGTTATTGAGATCACGAAAGTCGGTGCAAACGCGGATAGAGCCCTGTTTCTTGTCGATGGGTACAGGGTTGGAAACCCACGAAGTATAAGAAATGGGGTAAATGAATCTGGCCGTACGCAATTTGTTGACTTCGGCTTTGATAGCCGCGGCCTTGGACGGGTGTAGCGGTCGATGTTTCTGGCGAACTAGTGTGATGTCGGGCCATGTGTCGATGCGATGTTCGACGATAGAGGGGTCGAGGCCAGGCATCTCTGTGTATGACCAGGCGAAGATATCTCTATATTCCTGGAAGAGGGCTTTATATGCAGTGATTTCCTGAGGAGTGCAAGCATCTCCAATGATGATTTCTTCGACGATGCCCGGTTTAATGGAAATGTCGATTTTGATAGTGGGGGGAATGTTGGCCAAATTACCTTCTTCAAAAGCATCGGGTGCAGGAATAGGATTGTTGAACCAATCGATAGTCCCTGATGGGATAAAATCTTTGGTTTCGACCGCGTAAATGGGATTGTGGCTGGGAGGCATGAGGGCTTCCTGCGGAAGGAAGAGTGCACGATGATGTAGCGCGTCCCAGGGAGAGTCTGGGCGTTGAAGCTCTTCCAATCTTTCTTCGTCGCATTGGAAACGATGGGAATATAATGGATCGTGAGGAGTGATCTTAGTGGTAGTGTGAGTGCCCCCTGTTGAAGAAACAGAGGGGGTATCGCTAGGAGAGGGTAAGGGTTCGCTCGACATAAACCATATATTGAGGTATTGAGGGGTACCCGTGGTGGTGGGATGGAGAGTCTCCGTAGAGGAATGAGCAGGAGAGTTGGGTGGGTTACGGGGTAAATCCTCAGAGACGTCATCTAAGAACCATGGAGGCGTAGAGAGTGCCTCGGGCTCGGGAGAAATGACGTGATGGTTCGTCGGTGGCAAAGTAAGGTCAATTACTACCTCTGCGGGTCGGTGAAGTAGGGCTAATTGGCGTTGCCGATATTCGATGATCATCAGACATTGGTATATAAAATGAGCCAATGAATTGCAAAGAGAGCAAGGGCATCTCATGCGTTCATTGACTGAAGTAGTGACATAGCGAATGTCAGTGATAGGTGTTGTGGAGGACGTAGCCGGGCGTGGGTTGTTCTGAAAGTCTCGGCTTATGATAGCTAATGCCTGCCAGAAACGAGGCAGTGCTGGACAATGATGGGTGTAATGGCC